>CM060676.1:147529369-147650176 GCA_030686995.1 Artemisia argyi | reverse complement strand
TAACATGCATTTTAATCCTCAAAATTAAAAGAGGTAGGCATTTATTTTAATTACTGTTGGGCGATCACAAAACAAACTCAACTACTATTAGGCTCTTTACAAATTTTTGATATTGAACTCAAGCTCGATTCCAGAACTTACCTGGTCATCCCACCAGATAGAGCGTGTGTTGACTGTTCAAATTCAAGGTAGGCATTCATTTTAATTACCGTTGGGCGATCACAAGGTTTATTTGTCCCCTACAAAAGAACAAAGTAAACTACTATTAGGCTCCTTACAAATGTTAGATATTGAACTCAAGCTCCATTCCAGAACTTACATGGTCGTCGCACCAGTGAGAGAGCATGTTGACTGTTCAAGTACTTTTCTTCTCGGCTTTTCGGTAAGGACGCTTATATTTAGTCCCATCTATTGGATTGAATAGGATGAGGTTCACATGATATCCAGGTCCCCACTGATGAAGTAATTCACCAAGTTCTTTCGCATGCACCACGTCCTTATTGACACCAGCTTTCAAAATATGTAGACATGGTATCGTTTTAACAATGATTTTAGATGCATAAGAGATTAGTGAATGTAAAATCATGTACCTAATAATGTGTACTCAAAGGATAATCGTCACACATGAACAAAATGATTAAACGACAACGAACTTTCTGCAAAGAGAAAACTCTACAATAAGGTTCCAAAGATAAAGTCAAAAACCATAATAAAGCAAGAATCTTTCCTACATAAAGTAACCAACTCTACACATCTAAGTCTCGAGCTGATATCCAAAACATGCTACAGATGATGTGTTGCATAGAAAAAGGAAATAAATAGATTTGTGCGGGGTGAGAAAAAGATGAATCAAGTTCGTGGTCCCTTGTGGCCACTCCATCCTTTGCAAGAGTAATCTTTATGCATTTTCCATGGAACCACCTCACACATAAATCACAACAAACCAAAAAGTAAATAGGCAAAACGGGTCCAAGGACACCAGAACCATTTTATTCAAAGATTTTGATTTTTAGCGTAAGTTTCAGCAATAACAATGAACATATTTATTATCTACAGAAAATGGACAGAAAAGTGTTTGTGAACCAACACAACACAGACCATTGAATAACGTGCGAGAATGTGACCCGTTTTGACCTATTTCCCAACCCACTTAACCCACTCATCATTACCCCTCTAGTAATTTGAATGCCAGAAAAAAAAAAAAAAAAAAAAAAAAAAAAAAAAAAAAAAAAAAAAAAAATCCACATTTTTACATTTAATATATTTCAAGGTAGAAGAAAAAAAACGACAAACTTCATACCAGAGAGCGCACGCTTTATTTCCCGATACTTAAAACATCAACAAAACATTTTTTAAATGGGTTAACAGGTTAAAGATCACCACTCATAGAAATTACACAAAGAAGTCATTCACGCCTTGGCAAAATAAAGAAATGTAAGAGCAAGAACATCTGGAACGCTGTAGTGACTGGAAATTTCGAAGGCTCACTTAAATGACGCATCTCCACAATGTTCTGTAACATCATCAAATATGCAAATGGCTATTCTTTTATTCTTAGATTTCCTATCCTTGCCCTATATTTACTGTTTATTAATGTCGCGCTAGAAAACATATATTATATAAACCCGACATATATAATGGAACACAATACTTACCCACATAGGCATCAAGTAAGGCAGCAGTTCGTCAAAAAGAGGCAAAAATGGAGCCTTATAGGTCTTAAGTAGAGTGCCCAAACAATCACCAACCTATAGATTCAGTAATAAAAAACATAACTTATGAGAAATAATAAAAGTGTTGTTAGTACTCATAATCCATGAATAAATAAAAAGTATTTCACCTTCCTCTGCATTGAAGTCCTTTGCTTTCACTCTCTCAGCTCTTTCATTCCTTCTTATTGACGTAGTTGTGTAATAACCTGTTTTAGCTCTTCCACTATGTTTCTAACTTGGTTTCATCTAAAAGAGGTCTAGATATCTGAACCCGAAAATAACAATAGATTAAAAACTAAGAATAACATCTGATAAGTACATCTATATAATTTGGAAAAATAGATGACGCACACCTAAACACACTCGTTGATTGCATCCAGAATACTTGCGCATATTTGAGTCTTATTTGAGCCGGTATGATATAGTCAGAAAATTGCTTTACATGGAACTCATTGCGACCCTGGGACTACCCATTCTGGATAGCTAATTTTGTTGAACTAAGAACCTCAGGCATAGCTACAAGTCAAAGAAAAAGTCAATGCTTAGAACAACATATTTAGCTAAATTTAAGTTTATTCGGGATGAATTTGTACATGAAACTGCAGCTTTCCTAAGTTCTTTATGAAAATAGAATTTAAGAGTGGTACTAATATTAGAGCCACCTGGTCATTTATTTAGATTTTATACTTGGAAAGTGCCTTATGGATAGGTGTTTTACACATCAGACCAATAAAGCAACTTAAATCAAAATAACCTTAAACAAACTTTCATTATAATGAGATAGTTCTTGCAATCATATTAACACATTGGCATTTCCTCGAAATAAATCGCCAAAATGGCCAGGAATGAACTGACCCGTTTGACCTGTATAATAAACACCTCTACTCAAACATTTTAAATAAACTGTATGCACTCAAAAGATACAGATTTTGGTGGGACAAGAATATAGAACTTGTAAAAGGGCACTTGGTCACTTACAAACTAACCGCACAATATTTTGCTTTTTAATTTAATAATAATAAAAATTTAATTATTACTTAATAAGGAAACAATCTTTTTTTTTTTTTTTTTTTTTTTTTTTTTTTTTTTTTTTAATTTAAGATATAAAACTTAATAATCATGTAAGCTATAAGGTTATTTGTACCAAACAGCCTCTTACTATAGTATATAGTGCCATAGTGGTATTAGACTGTTTGTGCATATTCGAAGACACGTTTGACTGTCATATTAGATCCTAACGATCATAACTTTCACATACTGCATATTTACATTACCTGAAGTAAATACTATCGTCTTCAGACACGTCAAGAACAGCTTGCAGCTTTAAGGCTTTCTGATAATGTTTCACGGAATACTGGGTCATGAGGGAGCCGACATTTAGTTAATTTCACTTTACACAATTTCAGCTAGCCTAACAAACTTACAGCCACACAGCAAGAACAACAGCAAAAAAATAAACTGAAAATGGATAATTCAAATATGAAACTAATAAATGAAATCAACTTTCAACTTATTTATATCTGGTTGAATACATAGTCTTATAATAACGTGTTTTTTTGGATTCAGAGGCGAAGAATGTGTTGCGACTGAATGTACAACTAAATAGGAAGAGAGGTGGATTCTACAAAAATATTGTTACTTATGAGAATGCAACTTACATCCTAGAAAAGACCACACAAAGTGAAGCCCGTACATTAGCTTCTTTAAGGACTCTACCTCGGCCTCGGCCTCTGCCCTTTCCTCTTCCTCTTTGAATTAGTTACAGTTAAACTCATAAATCACTACAGGAACCATAACCATATTTAAACCAAATTGGCGCTGTCAAGTTTTAAAACAGATTATCGTTGGACATAGATTAATTAGCGGCTATTAGATATCTGAGCTGCTATATATTAGGTTTTACTTAGTGGGTAAATTGTATTTGGCCATTCGATATTAGTAATCACATAATATTCAGAGATTGCATAAAAATCTTCAAGAAGAACTAAACTTAGCATCCAGAAACTTAAGAGCATGCACAAAGAATACTAAAGTGAAAGTTTTACTCGCCTCGTAAGGTGAAGTGTTCACAAAAAGTAGAGCCGTAAAAAAAAAAAAAAAAAAAAAAAAAAAAAAAAATACACACAGTTCATGAGTCATATTACGAAAAGCTTTCCACAAATTGTCCATTAATGAGAAGCTTGGTATATTTATTCAACCTATATCGATTTATTTGATACAATAAAATATATATAAATATAGTAAGATAAGCTTAAAACACACATGTATTATCAAGCATAATATGAGCCTCATGTAAGTACCTACACATGAATTCCCCGAATATTTGCAAGTGAAAAAACAATATATGGATCTGCTTCAAATTTTCACAACAAAGTAAGCGCTAAAAACACAAATGAGTCCTAAACTACACTACTATCCTTCATCGATAAGTCCATTCCGCATAACTTTAATTCCTACCATTTTATATGAAATGTAATTCTAAGAATAAGCTGTTACGGATCTTTTTGTGAAATTCATCTTCAAATTCCGTTCCCCAAATAGATTGCCTACCTGTCCCATCTCCGAAGGGGTCTCCATTGTGTATAGTAAAACCTTTGATAGCCCGCTGAAATAGTGGATTATCATAGTATCCATTTTTACAGTGTGATGTGAAATTCTCCACGATTTTTGGACATTCTTCTAGGTGGTGTCAAAGTTGATTTGCAGAGATCAATATAGCACACTTGTTTAACTGTTTCAATAAACAAAGATGGGTAAACACATATTACAACATCATAATTATCGTGAAAGATAATATGATTATTGACCATACCTCTCCTATAGTTGTATCATTCTTTTCCCCACAGAGAAGCTTGGCAGCAAGACATAATATAATCTATACCAAAAGAGAGAATAGAAAATTAGTTCACTCAAAATAAAAAAGGTATATCAATCTTAAGACTGCACATGAATATGTAACGGAAGATTAAATTGTAGATACAATACAACGCGTACCTGTTGATGCAAAGGAAGGGACCGTACAACGTTAACTATTGGTGATTTCTAAGCTCTTGATAAAGCAATAGCCATGATCAAACATCACCTGCAAGGCATCCTAGAAAAATTAGAAAACACAATAAACAGGTCAAATATCTGGCCCGAAGGTGCAAGATTTAGAGCGTGTGAAATAATAACTCCAATTAGTTAAACAGCTGCTATGAACAATTTGAAGGTGAATGATTCAAGTAACAATTCAGGAAAGGAAATAAGAAACCCATAATAGCAATTTGAAGCTACCTAAACTACAAAACTTATGTTCTTTTATCGAAGCTGGGAGCGCTTTCTTTGATCAAGTCCATGTTGGTAGTCCACTTATATAGTTAATCATGACTGAGTTAAGCAGAGGAGCTTGATAGTAAATAGTTCGGCCAATCGTCAGATATATTGGGGTTGATAAATACTTGATCAACTTTAAATGTTGACGGATGAGCTTTTACTCTACTTTTTTATTAGCATACAAACTTTTAAAAAGAGAAAAACAAACAACTGTAAAGAGTGTATCCCTCTTGTGTAAGGACCTGGTACATTGCTGACAGAAGCGGTGTTATTAAAACTTAGTGTAGCATTATGGTTGTTGGCTGCAACATATATCAGTTAGTGAGAATAAAAAAGCTAAAAATATATTTTAATCCGAGCTACGAAATTAATAGTCTACATATGTGTACGTATACTGGTTGAGCTAATAAGGATGGCATTACCCTCAACTCCTAACACATCCACCAAGCTTTGTAAACTGCAGACTTTGTATGTCTCAACATGTATGTTCCACAGTTAAACTCCATGCATTGTCAGTTTTGACCCAATTACGTGTAAACGGGTCATATCAGATTAAATTTTTATCTAAAATGGGTCATATCAGATTAAATTACATATAATGTAGCAGACGGGTGATCATCTATTTAAAACTAACAATAGCTAACCTCTTAATCCTTCAATAAATAGAAACATTTTAAGCAACTATGAATTCGAGTGTCCAATATATTCTACTGGAAACCAAACCAACAAACAACATGACCCGCTTATTTTCCCACCTCTAGTTTTTTAATCCATTCCTGACCCCTTAAAACCATGTATCATCCCCTAACAGATAATGCACATAAATTTAAGATAAAATAAAAGAGAGAAGGAAGCACGACACTCACCAAATTCTTTACTTCCAACTCAAGACCACCTTTACTCTTAATATTATATAAGAAAACTTAGGGTCAAAAAAGGGCAGGACACGTAATGAGTCAAAAAGGATCATTTGTATGGGTTTACCCAAATAACCCTTCTTACTAATGCTTTCTAAGTATATGTAAACAATTAGTATGCTAAACATGATTAAATGTTTATACCGTTTCAATAATAATCGAGTAATTCTAATAAAAGGGGAGGTTTTATACGTTACTAATGCTATTTGAGTAACTTTCAGCCCATTTGACCCGTTCTTATTTAGCTACTCTTTTAACCCATATGTGTCTTAAAATGGAACATAATAAGCCATAAATAAACCAATCAAAAACTCTGATGAAATATTATCAAGAAAGACATTCATCACCACCGTAACAAAATCTAAAAATCATCCGAAAATGCAAGTCTATAAAAAAAAATACACACCTTTGAGTTTTATCCTAGCTTCCTGAAACCACTATGTTCATCTCTGAAATCTAAGCAACCTGAGACACAACTACATCATGCATTGCAACATTTTGCGATGTACCACCTAACGGCCACATCTTCACTTGCTTATCACAACCGCCAATAAGACCATTAAACTAATAGCAAATGAATCACAACTGAAAGATTAAACACAAAAATCATACATTCGAATGTAATATATACGATTTTGAATATTTTTTGGAATAAATTGAGATAAGTCAACTTGTTTTTACTTTTAATAGGTATTGTAAAATCAAAATCTTACCATATTCAATATAAATCCACTCTAAAAAAATATTAATTAGCAAAATCAACTATGGGCCAGAAAAGCAACTAATATAATCGAAAACATTAATGTTAGTTAAGTAGAAGTAGAAATTAGATATGGAACCCAAAATCTTACCAAAATTAAGGATCATACCTGATTCTTTCAACTAATTTGAGGTATAAACTGAACACAAATCTGCTTATAAAATTACAAGATTAAATCTGTAATGGAGGATTGTGGCGGTGTGGGATGGTTGCTTAGGTGGGGATGCGAGAAAGAAAACTATAAAGAGGGTTTTGTGATTTATATCGATCTATGATGAATGAATTATGTGGAATTGATTAAACGGAGTTGTGTTTAGTTGTGGTTTTGTTTTTTAAAATTTTTGTTTGAGCCCTTGAAGATATTGTAGATTCACCCCACCTTTTTTAAGTTTTCTTTTCATACTTTTGACACATATAACTTTTCACTGACTTTTGACCAAAAACGAACATTTACAATTTTTTTTGGTTAAATTAGGAAATATTTAAGGCTCTTTTTATTAAAAATCTTTAAAATATAAAAAATAAAATAAAAATTTATTACTTAATAAGGAATGATTTGGTTTTTTGAAATAAAAAAGTCCCCACTAGGGGTTTTATTTTATTAGGAAAAAGATGTGTATCATGAAGGCGCGCACAAGTTTCTTTTTTTTTTTTTTTTTTTTTTTTTTTTTCTCTCTGAAGTGGTTCAAAGTTGGAATCTTTATTGTGTTGACTTCTCTCATATGACCCAAACATTACTGACCCTTTTATGTTTCTTTTCTTTTTTTGGCGTTTGGTAAAGATTTTAAACAAACTCAGTAACCTCAAACCGAAATCATAAATGTATTTGACTTATCAAATAACTTTACAAATCATTATATTGGTAAAAACTAATTAAGACTGGTCAAGTAAAACTTGAACATTACACAAGTTTAAATTCCAAGCTGCACCTGTCTCATATAATCTGTGCCATCAGAGGGGAACTCGTCGGTTCAATTTAACCTACTACTTGGATTAGCTTATCTGCTAAGCTTATTGACTAGCTGAATATATAGAAATATTTTAATTTAATTCAGTTTATTAATAGTCAATCTCAACACAATCATTTAACTAATACAAGGTGTATGCTGCTCTCTTCGGCTCTAAACTGTATAATTTGTATATTATTGGTCAAATGAAAATTTGCACATTGAAATGACATCAGCATCATAAATATAGCTGTAACTGCAAAAATACGTCTGTCTTAATTTGTCTTAATACAAATGAAATTTTTCCATGGTAGGTGTGATTAACCGTGGGGTGAGTCTTTGAGTCAGTACGCAACTTAACCGAAGTATCCGCGTGACTATTTCTGTCTTGCCACCATACCGCTTAGATGTTTACCTATTGACGTTCGAATTTAAGACCTCTTTTGATGACAAGGTGGCCTGATGACATCAGGACGCATAAAAACTAGGCCACCATCATGATGGTTAATTTGTCTTAATCTTTTATCTATATCTATACTATCTATAATGGAAAAATAGTCAAAAGTGAAATGTTGAGTTTTCAACAATGATTAAATGAGAGAGAAAGTGAAATGTAATTAATACTCTTATTAAAACATGCCAATACTTAGAAGTACAATTATTTATTCACATTGTACAACCAAATTAAAGCATATCTACCAAATTAAATACAACCAATCAAACACAAATCGAGTTGACCCAGGACGCTTCAAACCCGGCGGGTTGACCCAGTTTAATTTGACCCATTTTCGACAACCTAGCAAGTTGACTCGGTTTAACTCGACCCATTTTTCAACCGGACCGGTTCAATCGGTTGAACCAACCGGGTTGAACCGGGTTTCAAAACATTATTCATTACTTAAAAAAGTACAATGATTTATTCACATTGTACAACCAATTAAAAAACATATCTACCAAATTAAATACAACCAATTAAAACACAAACCGGGTTGACCCGAGACGCTTCAAACCCGGCGGGTTGACCCAGTTTAATTTGACCCGTTTTTGACCCAACCTAGCAAGTTGACCCGGTTTAAATCGACCCATTTTTCGACCGAAACGGTTCAACCGGTTGAACCACCCGGGTCGAACCGGGTGGTTCAAAACATTATCCATTACTTAAAAGTACAATGATTTATTCACATTGTACAACCAATTAAAACATATCTACCAAATTAAATACAACCAATTAAAACACAAACCGGGTTGACCTGGGACGCTTCAAACCCAGCGGGTTGACCCAGTTTAATTTGACCCGTTTTTTACCCAACCTAGCAAGTTGACCCGGTTTAAATCGACCAATTTTTCGACCGGAATGGTTCAACCGGTTGAACCACCCTGGTCGAACCGGGTTTCAAAACATTATGTTTAATTCTCAAATCTTCAAACTTTTATTATTTTTCGTTTATAACCTATAAACTTTTTTTATCAATAAACTATTTGTCGCTATAAAATCTCGTTGCTATGCACGGTTACTCGTCTAGTATAATAAATGAAAACTCTAATCGAGGACTTTGATATTTTGAAAAACTAAATCTTTCCTTATTACGCGATAATTGTATAATTATAATTAATTTTTTTAAATATTTTTAATTTGAAAAACTTAAATATTCCTCTATTCGGTAACAATATTCATAAATTCGTTTTGTAGAAAAAATTGAGTATAAAAGTAAGAGAAAATTATATAAGTAGCCTAGTCGCCCAAATTGCATTAATAATTTAGCTATAAAAAAAACTCATTTCATAGGGTAGCTCAGGGTGACAGGGCGACTAGACAATCACATTAAATTTTTGACAATTGTCACATTTTTTTAATAAAAAAATACACATTTTATTAAAAAAAAATGAGACACTTGTACTTTGTTTTAAGACTTGTTTTGGCATTTTTTAGCCTATCCCGAAGGACACAATCTGGCCGAAAACTCATTACCACTTGTTTCCAAGCCTCCTTTACCATGTGAATAAAATTCAGTTCTTCTAACCAAACATTGAATACACGAAATGGTTTTGGTCCAAAATCTAAATCCACATCTTTTAACACAATCGGGTAGTGGTCAGATAACTTTCTGTCCAAGGCGATGACATAAAGGGTACCCCACAAATTAATGAACTCGTCACTCATCAAGAATCGATCTAGTTTACTAAACTTCACACCGTCGTCACTAACTCCAGTGAATTTCCTCCCCCCTCCCCCCATTGGAATCTCGACTAGCCTCCTCTTATGTTGATAAAATCATTAATTAAATTCTATTGTTTCCTTAACATTCACCGAATGATTAAGCCTATCATCATTATTCCTAACCACATTTAAGTCCTCGAAAATACACTACGCGCCACTCCATCTAATCATCAACCCAGTTAATCCTTCCCGAAGTGAAGATTTATGTCTACTTTGCATGTAACCCTCCTCCTTCCTTCTTCATTCACCGTTCATCGTTATAAATCTTTCGTTCCTAATCACCTCTTTACATTTAAAAATTCTCGAGTCCCATATAAGTAATGTACCCCCTGAATTCCTGAATGCCGGCAGTTGGGAATATCCGTAATACCTACCATTGTTGGAACCTGAGTTTTACCATTTTATCAAGTCTCGGTCATTTGTAATAATGTTAGGTTGCTTAACTATTATTCACTATCATTTACTTAATGTATTAAGTTTACTAGGCTTAAGGAATGAAACCCATGGGCCACAAAGCCCACGTTTAAGATGAATGGAAGGAGTGGGAGTGTTGCCCTAGCTCCTTCCCTATAAATAGAAGCCTTAGGTCATTTGTAAACTTGTTGGTTAATTCATAATTCTATGCAAACTCTTTCATTTCTATTTCTCTTATTGTCTTAATCAACCATCTCTCCCTCTCATCTCTTTTCTATCATTCTTATACTTGTGTTTACATAAAGTGTGACCTAACAAGTGGTATCAGAGCCATATGAAGGTGTAGCTTTGTTTTTTCATTAAGTTTGTTCTTAAACTTGTTTTTTCATTCGAATTTTTTAAGAAATTATTGTACTTTCTTGCTTGTTTATTGGTTTTTTATCACATATTTGCTTACAAACTTGTGCTACAAATCAACACAAACAAAAAGTTCACAATTTTTCCTTATAAAATTCGAATAGGGTTTTTTGTACTATTTTTTCGAAATTTTTTATAAAATTTGAAAAATTCTTAAAGTTTTCAACTTTCTTAAAGATCTCTTCATTTTACACCTAAAAGTACAAGAATCTTGAAATAAAAACGAGTTTTAGGATTGCTTTCTTTGAAAACCAAAATTTACCTAGTTATCGAAATCTTTACTTGGTACCATTTCGAGATCTCTTCCAAGTGCACTACCTCGACTTCGTTTGTGTGGACTTGGTATTTTCTTTCTTGTATAAGAAAGTTAAGTACTTCGACTTTTGGAAAAGTTTTCGAAATTGTATAATTTCGAAAACTGTGTATCGCAATCTTGTGGTTATCGCAAACTTTAAGTTTCTCGATAATCTGACAGTTATCGCAAACCTTGTTTCTCGATAATCTGAAAGTTATCGCAAACCTTGTTTCTCGATAATCTGAAGTTTCTCGATAATCTGAAGTTTCTCGATAATCTGAAGTTTCTCGATAATCTGAAGTTTCTCGATAATCTAAAGTTTCTCGATAATCTGAAGTTTCTCGATAATCTGAAGTTTCTCGATAATCTAAAGTTTCTCGATAATCTGAAGTTTCTCGATAATCTGAAGTTTCTCGATAATCTAAAGTTTCTCGATAATCTGAAGTTTCTCGATAATCTGAAGTTTCTCGATAATGTTTCGCAATCATTGAAGTTGTGCTAAGTTTTTCGATACTTGGTTAATTCTACACTTTCTATAAGATCCAATTCAACACAAGTTTTGGCCCAAAATTCAAATTTTGGTTTAACAGTGAAAATTTTGGCCCAAAATTCAAATTTTTAGGCCAAAATTCAAATTTTTTCGGTGAAATTTGGCGGCAAAATTTTTTAAACTCAAATTTTTCCTGTGACATTAGAATGGCATTTTATAGTGATTTTCAAAATTGTGGAACATAAAATTTTTCAAATTAAATTTGGAGGGAAAATCTGATTTCACTATTTCGACCTTGAGTGTGACATTTTCTTTGATTATTTCGATTACGTCGCAACAATCAAGGGGGAGAGTAATGTCATCAACAATGTCTCAATCACATTCTTCCAACTACCTTTCTCATGAATATTCTCATCAGCAACAGTCATCAGCAATAGGACATTCTTCCAACTACGTTCCTCACCAATATTCTCATCAGCAACAGTATCATCTACAACAAAGTCACAGCTCCCTCATTGATCATGTTCTGCTCTTTGGCAATGAATCAAGGCCTCCGATGTTGCTACCAGGAACGTATACTGTTTGGAAACGGAGATTTTTACAATGGCTCACAGATCGTCCTGCTGCAGATTTCATGCTTAAATGTATTCAAGATGGTCCATACAAAATGATATTTCTTGTTGACTCAACTGGGATTATCAGAATACAAACTGAAGAAGATTTGAATGCAACTGAACTTGCTCAGTACGATGCCGACCAACAGGCTGTATGGTTCATAACAGTGGCACTTCCCAACTCAATTTACATGTATATGGACTTTCAAGCCAGTGCGTATGAAATGTGGAAATATCTTGAAGCTATGCATCGTACAGAAGAACTTCGTCACTTTGGAATGAAGCAAATTCTTGAATCTTGCTTAAGCATGAATCCACTGAAGACCATTCTCCCTGCTCCACCAACTCCTGCTGTTGACCATGGATCATTAATCTACACTCCAAATGGTCTCCTCTTCAATCCTCCGAATGCACCTGAGCCTTTCTTCATTCCACAGTACCATCCTGCAACACTACATAATAATGTGCAATCTCTTCTGCAAAATCTAGTGAAGATTAGTCAAGTATCTTCCAAGAAAGGCAATGGCGATATAACTTCAACTTCTGAATGCTTAAACACAATGAAAGATACTGATGATGAAGAAGATCTTATCGAACCAAGCATGGCATTCTTGGCATCTACAGAAAATATTGCAGATGAGGAAGCTCAGGATTATGATTCAACTCCAGTCTTTGACGATAATGCTGAATACAATGCCACACTTAGTCAAATGGAAGTTGAAGGGGGTAATCTCAATGATGTTTTGCAAAGTTTCATGGGAGATATTCCATCTGATGATGAATATGCAGATTTGGAAGCATATACAGCAGATGTGATGTCAGTGTCAAATCATGATTATGTTCAAGAACATAATTACTTCGGTTATCCACGACCTGCTACTTCAAACCTCATGATCCAATATGATTCATCTCCGCAGCAGACTTCAACTCATCTTGTTCCATATGACAACGGTGATGCAGTGTACTATTCTAATTCCAATGAAGATGACGATGAGGATTTCAAAATTCTGAATCGAGAACACGAACTTATTGCTCGTGCCTTCAGCAAATTCTCCAACAAGACAAACAATTGTCTTCGTTCTTCTTCTAACACAAGGAATCAAGCTAGTGTGCAAGGTGAAAGAGTTGGGATACAAGGAAGTAATGCTCTAAGGTTGGTTGGGAATGGTGAGAATACTGCATATGTAGTTAATGTAGGCAATGAGGTTAAAATATTGGAAGATAATTCGGGTGTCATGGATGATACTGAACCAGTATACGACACAAATGCTTCTGATGACTCTAAAGACCCATTTGAGAGAAAGATGACTGAAGCTGAGAAAAGAGCCATCAATTCTACAGAAAATTGCTTAGCTCATTTTGAATCAGTTAAGACTCAATGCAAGATTCTCTCAGATGCATGGTTTCCTACGGGGGGTACCTTTAATGCATTCTTCGGAACTGATATGGATCGTCTAACCTTCCAAAGGAAACTCCGAGAAACCATTGTTCAAATTGCAAAGCAAATTGAACAGGGAAGTGATTGCATGGCAGGATTTAGAGCGCTCAAGGCTCAGTTCAAAGTATTCATGGCATTGCACTTTAAAGCTCTCATACACTATAAATATGAAAGCAATGTATGGAGAGAGAACATCACAAGTATGGAGGTTGAAGATTTTAGAGATCAACTTGTTTCACGCCTAAACCGCTTAGAATTTATGCTTAATGAAAGATCACTTCATCTGAGTGCTATCAAAGAACAGAAGTTGCAGATTCAAGAAGAGCAAGTTCATAAAGTTGATACAGTGGAAGATAATTTGGTTGCCATGGAATGCAAAGGGACAGAATCAGAAGTGCAGGATGACAACAGCAGATTGGGGAATGATAAAGATGCAGATTGTGCAGAGATCAGACCCTTCTATGACTCAGAGCCCAACTTTGACAAAGGACAGATGGATGAGGAAGATGTCATACCCATCTATGACAAAGAACCGAACTTTGACAAAGAGCAAATGGTTGAGGTACAATCTACTGTTGATCATATTAAGCCTGCATATGAGAAACAACAATCTGAGCAACCTTACTTCAGTAATGAAGGAGAGGTTGACCAGAATGTTGTTCAATGTCAAGACAAACATTCTGAGTCTGAGTCTTTACATGATAATCTAATGACTGAAACATCATATCAAACTCTTGAGTCTGAAAACCTTCTTCTCAAAAAGACCATTGCCCAGTGTCATAAAAATTTTTCAAAACTAGAGGCACATTGCATCTCACTTGAACTTCAAATGCAAAACGAATCTCTAAATTCGGGCAACAATGGTCAATTCTTGAATGAACAAAGTAAACGTGTGGATACATTAGTTAAAGAAAATGAGCTTTTAAAAGGTCAAATTCAAGAAAGGGTGTTTGCACATGCTGCATTGCAAAACAAATTAAGAAGACTGACTAGTCAGAGTGTGGATACTAAGTTTGCAAAACCATCAATCTTGGGAAAACCGCCTTCTCATACAAACAGAAAACAATCAGTGGTTAGACAACCTACTGCATTTAAATCTGAACGACCTAAATTTTCAAAATCTCGGTTTGCCTCCCAAGTTGTTGAGAAAAACAATTTGACAAAACCAGTCACTCCACATTCTTGGCCTAAGAAAAATGCATCTGTGTCTGCTAAATCTCAACACGTGATTATGCCTGGCTCATCTAGGATTAGTTCGAAAACAGTGTCTATAACAAGCATTAAAAGTAAAGATTCTTATGGAAAATATGACATGTGCAAGAACTATGATCTAGAAAAGGCTAGGAAAAAGGCGCTACTTCAAAAGGATGGAATTCTAGGTTCAAAACCTCGTGTGATGCCTTCCACTGTAGTGCAAAATACTGCTAGTAGTAGCACACCAAAACCTAGGAGTTCTCAACAAACTAATAGGAATTGGCTAGCATCTAAGAGTAGTTGCGTAAATAATCATGTTGTTTGTGCTTTAAAATATCTTCAAAAGGGAAATTCACTTGAAAAGGCTCAATCGACTAAGACAAACAAACCCGTTGAACCAAAAGTCATAAGTCAGAAACCTAAGAAGTGGATCAACATAGGACGTAGGTTTTCTCTAAGAAGTGATGCTCCCACATTTCATACAACTGCATCTAAAAGGAAAACATCTCCTAGATCTAACATTAGGTGGGTACCCACGGGTAGAATTTTCAAGTCAATTGGTCTTAGGTGGATTCCTACAGGAAAGATGTTTGACATTTGCACCAAAACTAATGTGATCTCCACAACTTCTACCTCTGAGACTAGAATGAAAACCATCAGTATTGTGTGTTCGAGTGTCAAGAAGATAATTGACACTACATCTTTATGCTTCTAACATCTGGAACCCAGTTACTCTTGGGGTTCCTTGTTCTCTGTTTTCTTGTCTCTTCTTTCTTTCTCTACAGATTCAACAGGAATGGCTTTGGAACAAATCAGTTTCGGACCCGAGCTCAATGGAATGGTTTCTGAGCACAACAGCTTAGGACCCGCAACCAACCGTTTAAAGCACTTCAGCAATGGCTTCTGAGAACAACAGCTTAGGACCCGCAACCAACCGTCTGAAATTTCCGGAATCTTCGGCTGAACCGTTGTCTATCACTCGTAAAGAATTGGAAACCGTGTTTGTTCCATTGTTTGATGATACGATTGTCAACCGTCCCTCTGAGGCCTCACCTAATTCCGCTGCACATCTTGATCACCATCAAGTACCTGATTCACCTCAACAAACAACAATTACTGTTGAGAGAGACGGTCCTCCAATTGCATCTTCAACAACAGCTGAACAAACCGTGTCCAACTCACGACAATCAGCTGGAGACTCCATACCTTATTCAGTTCCACAAACCGCAGAGCATGACCCAGAGGCGTTCTTTAAAGTGTTCTTTAAACCGTTTGTATCGGCTCAACTCATTCCTGACATTGCTGAGTCGTCTACACGCAATTTGGATCCTGCTCACATGCGAGATACTTACCATTATCACCCTTCGACACAACATTGGAATTAAATGGATTTGGAAAAACAAGCTGGACGCAGAAGTCACAGTGATTCGCAACAAATCTTGTTTAGTTACAAAGGGATACAGTCAATGAAGCAGGATTGTACATCATTGTCATCATCAAAAGCTTAGTATGTAGCCATGTCTGCTTTCTATGCTCACGTCAATTGGAGGAGAACTTAGCTCACGGACTTCGGCTATGTATTTGACTAGATCTCAATGTACTGCGACTCAAAGTGTGCCTTTGCAATCTCTTGCAACACCATTCATGATTCCAAAGCCCAACAAAGTGCTCTCCGCTACCATTTCATCTCAGAGCATGTCGAGAAGGGTATAATTGAATTAGATTTTGTGGGAACTACATACCAGTTGGCGGACGTATTTACAATGTCATTACCTCCATCAAGGTTTGTTGATTTTGTTCACCATATTGGTATGCGGTGTTTGACTCCAGATGATTTGCAAAATTTTCTTAAAACCTAAAAGAGTCAAACATCAAATTCTTTTTGTAAATATTTTATCATTAAGAAAATACAAAATCTACAAAAAGAATCTTCTTTCTCTTGTACAAACTTCTAATCTTCAAAACTATGTTCCTCCATTTAAATAAATTTTGCTTTACACTGTCAAAATGGAACATGTTTTGAGGGGGAGAAAATGTTTCACAAAATCATGAAGTTTGCACACCTAACTTTTATTCTTCAAGGATAAAATGTTTCTTCATCATTCGGATGAAAACTCATTTTCAAAAACTTCTATGATCTCTCGAATTAAATTGTACAAAAAGGTTTCACAAAATATATGCTAATTCGAGGGGGAGAAAAGGAATTTTTTCTGCAACGATCCCAAATTGATCTAGTTTGGACTTCAAATGGAAAAGTAATTAACCTTTAATGAGTAAAGATTCACAAAAGTCTTAAACTTAGGTAAAAGGTCCTTGCATGGAAAATAAAACAGGCTCTAATCAATGTTTTCACATATGTTCTCAAAAGTTGCACACATGATTAAAACCTCAACGAATCAGACTAACGATTTTTTCCTCGATTTTATCCACAATTGTGAGTTTCAAATTTCTTTATGGTTGTTGTCTAATCGTTCCCTAAATGTTTCAAATGTTTTCAACGGTCAAAAAGGCATAATCAGAAACTAAGGTTAATGTAATTATCGATCGGGGCATTTCTTTTTTATATGTTTAGTCTAATTTGTTATTTCATATAGCTTTAGAGAACACTAAAGTATGCTCTATTGGTGTGTTTGCACGATTAGATACAACATAGGTTTGAAATCAAGTGATTTAGGGTTTAAGATGTCGATGTCTTTGCTGTTACTACTAGGGCGTTTGTTTGTACAATATTCTTGCATTTTGATGCTAACATGCGTGCAAAGTCTCAAATCATAACCCCTAACCATTATCATAATTGGATAATCTCGAGTGATAGGATGAGTTAATCTGTGATCTTGTGTGTTTATTAGAGAATTCTGAGCAATTTTGGTAGATTTAGAATGCGTTTCTTGATTCATCTATATACTTGTTTGTGCCTGATGCATTTTTCTCTGTGTGCAAGTACATGTCATCTCATTGAAAGTCAAAATTTCAACATTCGACAAAATGTTTCTTATGGAACATATTTTGAGGTCAAAGGGCTAAATGTGTTAAAAGGCTAAACTGGTAAATGGATTCAAAATGGTGAGAAACAAATTTTTCCAAACTCTACACTATTGTTTTACACCGGTAAAGCAAGTGTGAAGACCAAAGCAAAGTTGTTCTAAAACCTTTCAAATTTTCAAAATCTGGAATGCTTTGGCTACAATAAAGAATGACTCTGATTTGGGCATCCCAAATATCGAAAGTTTTCCATTCATCACAGAAACAAATCTTCAAAAAGAACCCATGAGGTTCAACTTTAGATGGAAATCTTTTTCAGATTTTAAAACTCAAAAAGAGAGACTCCGGGTCTCAAACAATTTTTCAACAGTAAAAGAGTTTTTTTGAATTTCAAGCATTCTTTGTTGTATAATACTTGATTGTGTTTTCTAAAACCTTGAGCAGAGTCGTCTCACGAATTTTCAAAAAGTATTTTATAATACGATTCAAATTCTGCTCAAGAAGACTTTCTCTCGAATAACATTCATTATTTGAGGGGAAGTATTTTGTTTAAAGAAAACTAATTTTGTATTAAAACAACGACTTGTGCACTCATTTCAGTGTACAATTTGGTTTTCAAAGAAAGGAAAGTGCCTTGCTAAACCATTTCTTAAACACAAAACGTGCACTTTTCCTTGAAAACAAGAAGTTCTCATGCAAAGCTTATCTTAAACTCTCTTAATCTTGAGCAAAATTTATTCAAAATTTTTTCAAAAGGTTTTTCAAAACTTTTCAAAATTTTGCTCAAGATTTTTCAAATCTTTACTCCCCAATTCGATCTACAGTTTAAAAAATGTCAAAACACATGCTCGTTTTGAGGGGGAGTATTTTGAAATCAAATGCTTTGTCATAATCATGTTTTTTTTGGTTTGTGCACACATAACAGTGTACAACCCGATCTTGTATAGAAAGGACCCTGAGGTACGATTCAGTGCCTCAATCCTAAACATAAGGAGCGAAGGCTTCTTACTTTTGAGTAGAATTAATCA
This sequence comes from Artemisia argyi, assembly GCA_030686995.1. Lineage (NCBI taxonomy): Eukaryota > Viridiplantae > Streptophyta > Magnoliopsida > Asterales > Asteraceae > Artemisia > Artemisia argyi. The sequence goes on along the minus strand of CM060676.1, from coordinate 147,631,435 downwards.
AACATTTATGATTTTTCATAATTCTGCTCAAAAGGACAAGTATTTCACCTCAATAAGACCTAATCACTTGTTGAGGGGGAGCACTTGTCAAAACAAAATACTTTGTTCAACATCAAAAGTTCTTTGTGAGTCTCCCCGTAAGACTCAAAAGGCATATTTTAATCTAAAAGTTTGTCAAAAACACCATTTTATATGCTATTTTTGAGGGGGAGAAAATGAAAAAGTGATTAAAATACACGAAGTCAAAGCTTTAAGTTGTATCATGTGCGAGCTAGACTCAGTATTAACCCAGGAATTGACGAGATAATACAAGTTAGTTACATCGAAAGGACTTATCCTCGACGGGTAATAACATCAAGTTAGTTACTAGAGCTAGTAGTCACCTAAAAGCTGACTATGTATCTCTTTAACTAGCCACGTAAGCGTGTCTCGAAAAGGATATGTCTTAGTAGAAAAGTACCGTCTCGAGAAACTTTCTGTGGACTTGATCAGGCCGGGTAATAATTTCAAGCTAGTTTAACTAGTGATGTAAGCGTGTCTCGAATCGGTCGTGTTCACAGAAGGTGGATCAATTCAAAAGTGATTGCTCCTCCCGCATGTGCAAATTTATTTAAACACTTATGAGCACATGTGCAGGGGGAGCCCTTCAAAAGTGTACGCAAAACTCTCAAAGTGTTAACCAAAATATTTGATTATCACAAACACTTTGAGAGATTTTCAATCAAAGGTTTCTTGGCTACTGTCGGAGTTATAAGGTGATTAAGATAGGAATATCCGTCCTATGATCCGCCAGAGCCGGAGGGATCTACCCAAGGACATCTCCCATAGTTAGAATTAGAAGTCCTTAGGTATGATACGAAAAAAGGAGAAATGAATGAAAGGGAAAGAAGGAGTTGAAGAATTAAAAAGAAAAGTAAAGTAAAGGGTGAAAAGAAATAGCCCTCCAGATGATTCAACCTTAGGGCAGACACCGGGTTCAATACGTATGCTACTGGTTGTTGCTAAGGCGACGCCGGTATTGAAGATTAAGTCGTCATGGACCCAGTGACGCAATGCACTAAACCTTCTTAACCACTCAAGTTCTCTTAAAAGGATTTGTTTCATTCTCACGGGGAACCCACGTTACCTATCGACCCATCTCTTAGAGACGGTTGATATTGAATCAGGACATCCCCAGTCTCCGCATAGGAAACCTAGGTGTGCACTTATAGAGTCTAGAGCCTTGAGATACATCAAAGATCTCTTAGGAACACTTAGTATTTCTACGACTGGTGTTCTACTTCAATGGGCATCAGTTGTAAACTATCGAGTCCTTCGCAGATCTTAGCAATCTGCCAAGAACGTTTATGAGAGGATTACTTATGTATTTCTCAATGATTGAACGGAAATCCTGCCAGGGTCAACATCAAACAGCCCTGACAGCAGGTCACTTCGGTAACCCCACAAGGGTTACGCTTAGTGTTTGCGGTGGTTCCATTACGGTCTACAGTCGTGGAGTGATCCCCAGCGACTCACCCAGTCATTGAGCTACCTAGTAGGTCTCGTAAGCTCCTTCGGGAGTATCTGATATGGGAACGGCCTGGATAAGGATTAGAAGGAGTCTTCACAATATGCTGTTGATGAGCTCTAATTCCTTATCCGTAAGTACCGGTGATTTATTGCTAACTGTCTACTTGCAGGTACTTCACTTCCATGATGACGGATTCCACATGCTCATACATGCATCTTGCAATCATCAAAAGCTCCCTCAAAGATCAAAGCAACACAAAGTTCAAAGTAAGATTCTACGCCAAAAAGAAGAATCTACAAAGTATAAAGACCAAAGATCTTAAGTGAAAGAAAGGGACTACGTGCATGTATAAGTCAGAATTCAAAAGATGTATGAGCATGTTGGAATGGCGGACTACCACCACAGACGCAGGAGTGACGAACGGCAGATTACTTCATAACATAATCACTACAACATCATCAAAGAACAAAGACAAAGAGCAAAGTATATCCATCTTTATTCTAATCATTTCTGAAGACGTCTAAAGCTATGAAAGTCAAAGATTAAGACAAAGACGTCAAGCAACCTTGATGACCGACCCTTAGGGGGAGATTGTTGGAACCTGAGTTTTACCATTTTATCAAGTCTCGGTCATTTGTAATAATGTTAGGTTGCTTAACTATTATTCACTATCATTTACTTAATGTATTAAGTTTACTAGGCTTAAGGAATGAAACCCATGGGCCACAAAGCCCACGTTTAAGATGAATGGAAGGAGTGGGAGTGTTGCCCTAGCTCCTTCCCTATAAATAGAAGCCTTAGGTCATTTGTAAACTTGTTGGTTAATTCATAATTCTATGCAAACTCTTTCATTTCTATTTCTCTTATTGTCTTAATCAACCATCTCTCCCTCTCATCTCTTTTCTATCATTCTTATACTTGTGTTTACATAAAGTGTGACCTAACAACCATATGTCCTCGATCCAAAAATCATCAACTACACCGATTTTTGTTTCTTGTAACCCAATCACGTCCAGTTGTTCATAAATAATAATGAAAAAAACCAATCACGTCCGATTTTTGTTTCTTGTAACCCAATCACGTCCCACTTTCCCCCATACCCCTCACTTTTATAGAAATTATCTTCATAAATAATAATGAAAAAAACCAAAAGATGACCTTACCCGTTTATTATGCCTACTGGGTCCCACTCCCTTGCACAACAGTTCCTTCACACACATGCACCCCCTCCTTCTTCTCCCCTTCGACTAAAACCCATGATACCCTAATCATATCCTCTATTTCCTTTGCATGTTCCACATTCACGTTGTATTTGCTATTGTCGACTTCTCCCACTTATCGCACCCAAACTGAAAAATCCCTATACTTTCACTCTCTACATCATAGTATTCGTTATAAACATCATAAAATCCTTTTTTGTTTTCTCCAAACCTCCCACCCCGGTTTTCTCACCACAACCTTAGCTTTTGTGGTGATCCTCTCCTACCTATCTTTTTTTTTGTTCTCCAAATTCTCCCTTACCGATCTCCCCTGATTAAAACACTTACCTGCCTTTGTTTCGTCGAATACCATATCCGCACTCGCCTTTCTCTTTCTCTTAGCCACCGAGCTTAAGGGTGACACCTCTCTCTTATCTCTCCTATAATTCGAATGCTAGAGCAGCTAGTGTTTATTAATCTCCTTTCCTCCATATTACATTGGAACAATTCCTTTTCACCATTCTTACCTATGCCAGAATCCACTCTCGTCCAATAAATTATTGTTACTGTTATTCCTAGTATTTGGGTCAAACACCCTTCCTCTTTATTAGCTGTTGTGTTATTACCATCCAGCCCAACTAAAAGATCTACCCCAATCCTATTAGCAGGCCCAATATTCATTTCAGCCCCTCCCCCAAGCTCAAGACACGATCCACTCCCATCAATATTCTCCCCAACATTATCAACACTTTTTTATTCTCCTCATTTATTATCCTATCCACATTTAGGGTTCGTTTGGTAAAACGGAATAAAATGACAAATGAATGAAATAAACGAAGTAATAAAATAAATGATATAATGCACATGTTTGGTTGGTATGATAGGACAGAATGGAATTAATAATAATAAAAAAACTAAAATGCCCATTGATGATACGAAGTTTACATAATGAGGTTAGTTAATGGTGGACTTTTATGTAATTTTGATTCTATTACAAGATAGAATGAAAAAAAGAATAGCACTCTAAGGAATGAAAATGATAGTTTTTTGTGTAATGAATCACTTCTTGTAATAAATCATTACATCATATAATTGCAAAGCAAAAAATAAAATAAAATAAAATAAATAAAAGAAAAAAAAATAGTAATAATCCATTCCATTCCCGCTCCGATATACCAAACAGTACGTAATACTTTTTTCCCCTACTGATACTTGCATAATCACTTTAGTTTACACATTTATTTGGCATAGAAAACAAACAACAGATTTTCATACAAAGATACATAATTTTAAGCCACCTTAAAAACATTTGTTATGACATTTCGAACTTTAACCAAACACTTACAAAAAGACTCAAACACATTAGCCCACATATTCCAAACCTGCGCCAAATCAAAACAGTTATATAACGGTAAACACCTTCATGCACAGCCCATCATCCACTTATGTCACAAATCACATTTTATCAATGTACTCTAAAACGTTCGATGAAATGCCTCAACGAAACTTAGTTTCTTGGATTGCTATGATTTCAGAGTTTTCGCAGAATTTGGAGTATTCGAAAGCGATTAGTACTTTTTGTTCTATGTGGGTTTCGGGTGAAAGTGCTAACGAGTTTGCGTTTTCGAGTGTGGTTCAAGCGTGCTCGTTTTTGAAGATGGTGGATGTTGGGAGGCAAGTGCATTGTGAGTTGGGTTGAGTTATGAGATGTTTGTGGTTAGTAACTTAGTGGATATGTATTCCAAGTGTGGGTCGTTGGCTGAGGCGTGTATGGTTTTTGAGGAGATGCCGGTGAAAGATGAAGTGTCGTGGAATTCGATGATTGATGGATATGCGAAGAATGGTTGTTATGAGGAAGCGTTGATGGCTTTTAGGAAGATGTTGAATGAAGATGTGTCGATTGACCAACATTTACTATGTAGTGCGCTTTGTGCTTGTGGAAGTGGCAACGCGTATAACGTTGGAAGATGTCTTCATACGTTTGTTGCGAAGTTGGGGTTTGAATTGAATGTTTATGTTGGCAATGCACTTATGGATATATACTGTAAAATAGGTGACATGGATAGTGGTTCACGTTTGCTTGAAGCCGACTCTAGAGGTACAAATATTGTTTCATATACTTCATTGTTATTGGATACTAACTTATTAATCCATGTAAGTCAAGAATAGTTAGTTTATGTATTTAGAGTCGTGTATGTAAAGTGTATAAGTTAAAGGGTCTAGTGTGTCAAAAGTAAAGTCTATAACCGAAAAAACAGTTAAATTCGGTTATAACAGTTAAAGTTTGTGAAAGGTCGTGTCTGTTAGAATAGTTATAATGAACCAGTATGTTGGTTCGTATGTGTCTTTTGGGAAAGTATAAATACCCATGTAAACTACTTTGTAAACTAACGATCGATTATAATAAAAACTTAGTATATTTCATAACCAATTGTTCATAGATAGAAGATTAGACTAACAATTGTTTAGCCCTAATCTGCATAAAGGAGGAAGCGTGGGTTTTTGGATAAAAAAGGAGAGAGGAGCAAGGTTGTTGTGTTTGGGCCTAAGATCACGCACAAAAGCCTGCTACAAGATATACAGGTTTTACTTTTTACCTGTGATAGTTTTTTATTTTTAGTAGAATAGATTTTCTTATTACAATTCGTATTAGAAAATGTTTAGAATTGCTTGAAAATTATTGTGATTGGGCAGAAAGTTTTAAGTTCGACCATTATTAGGCGGAAAGTTTAGAATTATTAAGATTATATTGGTTTAGAAGTTGCATATTATTATTGTGGTTAGAAAGAAGAATCTAAGGTCGACTATTATTAGAAGTATATTGGTTGTAGAGGAAAATTAAATCGAAAGATATGACGGGAGATAAAAACGAAAACAGAGTTATTTTCACCACATCGTTACCATCATATTAATGCCCAGTTTTAAACAATACGAATTATACATTATGGGCATTAAGAATGAAAAAGATATTATTGGCAAATGGAGTATGGGATTTAGTAGAAGGAGTAAGTACATCAAAAGAGATTGATGTAAAGAAGGATAGTTCGGTGTCAGCATACCTATTTCAAGGGTTACCAGAGGATTTGCAAATGCAAGTTGCGGGATGTGAAACAGCGAAAGAAATTTGGGATTCACTAAAGGCTAGATTTATTGGGACAGAAGATGTACAACAAGCGCACTCGCAACAAATTAAATCAGAATTTGAGAGACTTGTGATGAAAGAAGATGAATCAATAGATACATTCGCTGGGAAGTTGATGAGTATTATTACAAAGGCTGCTACATGTGGATTGACGTTTGATGAACAAACAAAAGTACGGAAATTACTTAATGCAGTGCCAGATAAGTTTGTACCAGTAGTAGCAACCATTGAAATGGTTGTAGATTTTAAGACTGTAAAATTAGAGGAAATTATTGGGAAACTTAAGACTTATGAAGAAAGGCTTAAGTTTAGAAAAGGAAGTGAGGAAGATAATAGTGAGAAATTGTTGTTCACACGTCAAGGGAATAACAGATATTATGAACGCAACTATGAAAATGATAGACGAGGATGTGGTAATCAGACACGAGGAAGAGGACAGGGAAGATTCACAAGAGATAGTAGGAATGGAGATAGTTATGATAGAAACAAGAGAAACCATGGAGATCAATACTACCATAGGAGAGACTTTAGAGAAATAGAGTGTTATAATTGTCATGAGTTTGGACACTTTGCTGCAAATTGTCCAAAACCAAACCGTAGAGAAGAAAAAGCAAACCTTATGTTCGAAGATGACGAACCAGCACTATTGATGGTTACTAGTAAAGATGAAAAAGAGATAAAGGACGAACCAAGAAGGATAGGAATTGTCATTAAGAAGGATGAAATTCCAAAAGAAAAGTTAGAAGATATGCGGTTAGAGATAGAAATTGACTTGAAGAGTAAATTAGAGTTTTGGAAGTTTGAAATGCTTCAAGAGTTAGAGATGGAAAAACAAGAGGTTTAGAAGAAAATAAGAAATAGAGAAATGACATTTGAGAAACAAATGCAGATAGAGTTAGAGAACCTCAAGAAGTTGAGAGATTGCACAAGCAAAGAGATGAAAGAGTTAAGATCAGAAAGAGAACAGTTTGAGAAAAAAGACCATGGAGTTATTTTAGATGAGAAACATCTAGAAGAAGAACCAAGTATAGACAAGGGCGAATGCAAGAAGCATCAAGAGACGCCATCAAGATTTCAGAAGGAAAGCCAGATTGAGAAAGACATCAAGTCAAGAAACAAGAAAGCTGAATCAGAAGATCATGATACTAGAAATAGTGTGTTGGAGATTCAAGAGTACGAAACAATACAAATGAAGAAAGTTGGTGACAAAGATGATCAAGTTGAAGAGCAAGACAAACGAAGTGGAAGCAAGCCAAAGTTCAAAGATAAAGATAAAGGAGCTTGAAGATATCGAAGGCATGGATTAATAAATTAGGGAGGAGTATTGGATACTAACTTATTAATCCATGTAAGTCAAGAATAGTTAGTTTATGTATTTAGAGTCGTGTATGTAAAGTGTATAAGTTAAAGGGTCTAGTGTGTCAAAAGTAAAGTCTATAACCGAAAAAACAGTTAAATTCGGTTATAACAGTTAAAGTTTGTGAAAGGTCGTGTCTGTTAGAATAGTTATAATGAACCAGTATGTTGGTTCGTATGTGTCTTTTGGGAAAGTATAAATACCCATGTAAACTTCTTTGTAAACTAACGATTGATTATAATAAAAACTTAGTATATTTCATAACCAATTATTCATAGATAGAAGATTAGACTAACAATTGTTTCATATACAAAATGCCATTTGAGCCAAACGCGTATGCTTGGTGTTCTCTTCTGGCAGCTTGTAGAAATATAGTGATAAAAAAATAGGAGAGCTTGCGGCCGAAAGTCTAAAGAAACTAGAACCTGAAAACAGTGGAGCTCGTGTATTACTTTCCAATATTTATGCAAAAGAACAACAATGGGAGGATGTAAGAAGTGTTAGGAAGACGATGAAGGATGAAAACGTTAAGAAGCTACCTGGTTATAGTTGGGTCGATGTTGATAATAAAGTCCATGTATTTGGAGTTGAAGATTGGTGTCACCCACATAAGAAAGAAATAGACTTGAAGCTTGATAGTCTTTTGTGTAAAATAGTTGAAGCGGGATATGTTCCTGATACTGAGTCAGTCCCACTTGATTTGGAATATGACATGAAGGTAAAGGTTCTTCATAGGCATAGTGAGAGGATAGCTATAGCTTATGCACTAATACGTTTGCCAATTGGGAAACCGATTATTGTGAAGAAAAATATAAGAGTTTGTGTTGATTGCCATTCTGCAATCAAATTGATCTCAAAAGTTGAGGGGAGAAAGATTATACTTAGAGATAATAGCAGGTTTCATCATTTTGCGGATGGATCATGTTCTTGCAAGGACTTCTGGTAAGTTTCACAAAGAATATACTCTAATACATTTTTTGAAAGTGTAGCAGTCCATGGGCCAACTGACTGTGCTTTTTAAAGAATAACAATTTTGAAGGTAGGATTGTTATATGTTTAAGGGTCTAGATAGCTACCCTTTGTAAGTTTGTAACCATCAAAAGTTGCGATACTTATTCAATAATTATATGCATAAACCAGTAAACAATAGTTTAGTTTCTTATTCTCCTTTCATGTTTATCTTAGGATCTTAGTTAGTGAATTAAACAAAGAACTTTGTATCTCATAGCTTATAGTGAGTAGTCAGTGCTTAAATTTACAAAAGTATCAGTCTTGTATAAAATCGTTGCATTCCTATCAAGTACCTTTTTAAAATATATGTTTGATTATTGTACAACAATGCACATTGATATAAGTATATGTAATAAAAATATATATGTACATGAAAGCTCAAAAAGCTTGATAAAAGTTCGAGCCGAACTATTGAAAGCTCGAGCTAGGCTCATTATGTGTTTCAAGTTGGTTTATTGGGCTCGATTTCGGACTCGAACTCGATATAAGCTTGACTCGATTGAGTCAAGCTCGAGTTGGTTGATAAAAGTTTGATTCGTTTGCGGTCCTAGTTATTTTGAGGTAAAATAACAGATGGTAAAAGGTTGCAATACGAAAGGTCTTGCATTTCGTTTGGATATATTATGAATACGAAAGTTTCTTTTAATTGTTCCTTTCTAGCTCTTTTCTACTTTTGAAGTCCGTCGTCAACTAATAAATTAAGATTGTTTGTGAGAGAATCATGTTCATCCAAATTTGCAAGTATCTTAATCCATAAGTTACTGAAAGGTAAAAAAAGAACTTAATTAATACAACGAATTGATCAAACGGACGAATTACCTATTTAACCCTTTAGTTACCATAAATAAGAGATGAAAAAAGCAAAGCGTGTTTCACACGGTAAGATCAAAACCACAATCCCATCTCATCCAACGGCCCATATTCAAGCTCAAACAAATTCGACCCTTATAAATTGCTAAATAACAGGCTCCTTCATCTTCATCCCAAAAACCAAAACCCTCTCAATTTAACGTCACAAACATTGCCATCTTCAATCACTAATAAGTACGATTGTGGCGACTAGTAACGTAGAAAAAGGCTTTTTTTGTTGATTTTGACGACTGTTGGAGGTGTGGTATTAATTTTCAAGATCAAGAAAAAGATATTATGACATCTGCTGTTGATCATCGTCTTCCAATTATTGCACAAGTCGAAAGAAGAAGACGGCGAGGCCTTGATGACATTACAAATCTAGTGGCTACTCGGACTGGTGTCTGTAGACCAGATAATGCTTCAAAGATCAAGAAGACCATTTGCAGTTTATTATTATTAGTATTAAACTTTAGTTTATGTAATTACTAGTTAAGTTTGGGTCGAATATTATTGTATGTATGGGTCAAGTATTATAGACGGTTAAGTTAGTTATAGACAGTTATTTGCCAAACGTTGTGTCTGTTGGAAATAACTGTCATTAGTATAGTTGTGACGTTTAAGGAAGGGTTATGACTCTTAATCATGTATAAATATGTTTTCTAACTGAAAACATATGTTAACTCTTCGATATAATAAAAGTCCTTATTATAGAAACTTGTTTGTTCTTACTTTACTTTCTTTGCACAAATCTGCACAAACGAAATTCACACAGATACCATGGTTAATTACAAACACATAATGAAATCAAAACAAGTTGGCAACCATCCTGTGAAACATTGGTATCAGAGCTACGGCTCTCGACCATGGGATTTGCCAACTTCATCCATTGATGGAGGATTCTACACTGGTAGATATCTTCTAAGAGAAACACCCAACAGACTTTATCAATGGAACACAAGGAAGACTAGTATTTCTCCCAAAGGCAAAGAGATACTTTTGAAAGAAGTGTTAGAGAACAAAGCGTATAATGAAGGCAGAATTGAGAAGGATCAGAAGGCTGCAAAGAAGAAGACAAGGAGAGAAAGGAATTCGAAATGCTACATATGCAAAGAAAAGGGACATGCTTTCTGGGCATGTGAAAGTAGGAAACGAATTGCTGTTGCAGAATTGAATCAAGAAGCATTTACTACATCAAATGTTATTGATGAAGAAGCCAAATATCCAGAGACTGTACACGTTATTGGTGATTACATGATAGAAGGGACGAATCTGAAAACATGGAACGAAATCTGGTATGTAAGCAACAAATACAAATTCCATTTATGCCCAAGAAGGAAACTCTTCAAGAAGATCAAGTACAAATTCAAAATGATTGGCAAAGAAGAGACAGAAAGAAAATTTATATTTTCATATGGGATTGGGCATGTATCGATTGAAACTGGAAATGGAATACTTGTGGTACCAAACGTGCAGTATACACCAGAGGTTTCATTGAATATTCTTAGTCTCGATTTGTTGAAAGAACAAGGATATGTGGTGAACATGGAAGATAACAAGTGCAGTATCAAATATCTATTTGATGAAGAATGGACAGAAGAGGAAAAGGAAGAGGGGACAAAACCAGATGATTTAGATAAGATTTGGGGACCAAAACATGTCATAGCAGATCATAATAGATACTTGGAAGGCTATTTCGACTCATTGGATCCCAAGGAAGAGTGTTCCCTGATTAGAGGCTTGGACGAATTGAATGTGGATAGAAATGATGAGCACGACTACATAGATGATGATTACATCAGTTGGAATGGTACTCTTTATGCATTAAAAGTTAATTCATTTACTAGATTCTTATCTTTCATGAATTTGCTCAAAAAGGATACCATAGTGTTTAAGAATTGGGAAGTGCTTAGTAAGAAGTTCGTTGATATGTTAAAATGGTTTTACTTGGTGTATCTTAATTACAATTCACTGGATGAGATACCACCAATGATTGGAGTGATGAAGATTGATTTGCTGGCCTTATTGAAACAAGTAGATAGCCTTGGAGGCTATGTGGCAGTCACATTAAGTAACAAGTGGGGGGTGATTGCACAAATGCATGGATTGACAACCAAGGATGGTGAAGCAATTAAAGATTGTTTTACTAAGTTCATTGACATGGTTTTGGTATACCGAGACACTGCTCAAGTATCATGGACAGAGAAAGCATTAGAAAAGAAGGGTGATAGCAGTATGAATGCAGAAGAAATCAACCCAGACAGCTTTGAAAGTACACATGAAGGGACAGTTAGGGACGGGTACACAGAACAACATGAGAACCGTATTGGTGTTGGAAATGCAAGTACAGATGAAGAAGGGTCAAGCAATGCAAGTAGCAATGACTTTGATGTCGTTGTGTAAAGAAATGATGAAGCACTCACAAGTTGAAACCTTGATATTTCAAGCATTAAGAGGGAGATGTAGACCAGATAATGCTTCAAAGATCAAGAAGACCATTTGCAGTTTATTATTATTAGTATTAAACTTTAGTTTATGTAATTACTAGTTAAGTTTGGGTCGAATATTATTGTATGTATGGGTCAAGTATTATAGACGGTTAAGTTAGTTATAGACAGTTATTTGCCAAACGTTGTGTCTGTTGGAAATAACTGTCATTAGTATAGTTGTGACGTTTAAGGAAGGGTTATGACTCTTAATCATGTATAAATATGTTTTCTAACTGAAAACATATGTTAACTCTTCGATATAATAAAAGTCCTTATTATAGAAACTTGTTTGTTCTTACTTTACTTTCTTTGCACAAATCTGCACAAACGAAATTCACACAGATACCATGGTTAATTACAAACACATAATGAAATCAAAACAAGTTGGCAACCATCCTGTGAAACAGTGTCAAGAAACCAATTACTAAGCCACAGTTTGTGGCAAACCGTACTATAACGAAAAAGCTTCAAAAGTCACTCTCATCAGTTCTTAGTGCACGTAGCAAGGTTGCTAGTGGGATCACTACAACAAAACCAAAAGATCCTGTCATCATCAATATTGATGAATTTGACAAGAGCAATGAGCTTGCTGAGGTTGAATATGTGGAGGAAATCTACACGTTCTACAAGCTCTCGGATACCGAAGGATGTTTGAGGGATTACATGGATTCCCAACCTGATATCAATGCTAGAATGCGAGCTATCTTGCTCGACTGGATAATACTAGTTCACATTGAGTATGGCTTGATGCCAGAGACTCTTTATCTCACTATCAATATTGTTGATAGATATCTGTCGGTCACAACTGTAGCCAGAACTGAACTTCAATTGGTTGGCATCAGCGCGTTGCTTATATCTTCCAAGTATGAGGAAATATGGCCGCTATGCGTTAATGATATGATTACTATCTCGGATAGTGCATACTCAAGAGACCAAATTCTTGCTATGGAAAAGGCTATTCTTAGTTGTTTAGGTTGGTATCTGACTGTTCCAACACCATATGTGTTTGCCATTCGGTACACTAAAGCCTCACTTCCATGTGACAACGAGATGGAGAATATGGTGTTCTTTTTCACTGAGCTTGGTTTGATGGACTATGCGGTTACCATAAAAAATAACCCTTCAAAGCTTGCTGCGTCAGCTGTGTACGCTGCTAGGTGCACGCTTAATAAGACACCTGCGTGGACTGAAACACTCAAACATTACACCGGATACGGTGAAGATCAACTAACGGATTGTGCAAAGAGTTTGGTGAGCTTTCATGCTCGTGCAAGTGAAAATAAGTTCAACGCAGTGTACAAGAAGTATGTGAATCCTGACCGAAGTGCTGTGTCTCTTTGCCCTCCAGCGACGAGTGTGTTGGTAGCGGATCATCATAAGTAAAGCTGTTGTGCATATAGGTCGGTTGATTGGTCAGATTAGGAAATCTGTTAATATATGTATATGGCTGGTTGTTAACTTGAATTTGGTTATGAGTGTGTATTATGAATGCATAGGTTTCTTATTTTTCTCTGAAGTAGTTTAAAGTTAGAATCTTTATTGTGCTGACTTCTCTCATATGACCCAGACATCACTGACCCTTTATGTTTCTTTTCTTTTTTGGTGTTTGGTAAAGATTTTAAACAAACTCAGTAACCTCAAACCGAAACCATAAATGTATTTGAATTATACAATGACTTGCGCATTAATAACCATAAGTAAAAATAAAAATTAACTTTACAAATCATTATATTGGTAAAAACACATATTGACTGGTCAAGTAAAACTTGCATCCAGGCCTATAACATGTATATTGTAGTTAATCCTGTTGCAAGACACAACTTTATATTCCAAGCTGCACCTGTCTCATATAATCTGTGCCACTAGAGGGGAATTGCGTCAGTTCGTTTTAACCTACTACAGGATTAGCTTATCTGCTAAGCTTATCGACTAGTTGAATATATAGAAATATTTTAATTTAATTCAGTTTATTAATGGTCAATCTCAACACAAGCATTTAACTAATACAAGGTGTATGTTGCTCTCTTCGGCTCTAAACAGTGGAGTTTCCAGAGTATAATTTGTTTATTTTTGGTGAAATGAAAATTTGGGCATTGAAATGACATCTGCATCATAAGAAATATAGGTGTAACTGTAAAAATACGTCTGTCTTAATTTGTCTTAATACACATGAAATTTTTCCATGATAGGTGTGATTAACCGAGGGGGTGAGTCTTTAAGTTAGATGTATGCAGTTTAACCGGAGTATCCCCTTGACTATTTCCGTCTGGCTTCCATACCGCCTAGATGTTTACCTATAACAAAGGAAAACTCTAATTGGGGACTTTGATATCAAGAGGCATAACCACTAGGCCATCTTGTTGATGGTTGATTTGTCTTAATCTTTTATATAATAAAGGAAAACTCTAATTGGGGACTTTGATATTTTGAAAAACTAAATCTTTCCTCATTAGCTAATAATTGTATATGTTTAAAAATATAGAAAAATTATGTATAAAAATAGTAGGTTTCATCATTTTGCAGATGGATCATGTTCTTGCAAGGACTTCTGGCAAGTTTCAAAAAGAATATACTCTATAGTCTATACATTTTTTTGAAAGTGTAGCAGTCGATGGGCCAACTGGCTATGTACTTTATAAAGAAAAACATTTTTGTTTTTAACCATGGATCATGTTCTTGCAAGGATTGTTATATGTTTAAGGGTCTAGATAGCTACCATTTATAAGTTTATAACTAGGGGTGTCAGTAGGGTCGGTTGATTCGACTCGAACCCAATAAACCTTATCCGGTTGGGGTTTTTTTTGGGTAAAAGGTCAAAGGACCCGGTAAATATATTACTCCAAAAACGTTTAAGTACAAAGGATATGGCTGAATCCCATATCTCAGTCCGTTAGATAGGCGAAAAAGCTTACATAACAAGATACTACCAATTCTCTAAATAAGAAAAAACCACTACTCAAAAGATACCATTAGACTCCTATGAAAACAAAGTTACTTTCTACCAAGACCCATACCATACGTGTCATATAAAGCCTCCAAATTCCCTGGAAGATCGTAGACCTGATCCGCATAGTCATCATAATCATCTTCACGATCATGACTACCACCAAATAGGTTCATGGACTCATCAAACGTATTCACAACCTCGTCTTCATCACTGTCTGAAACAACAATCTCTCCCACCTTATCCAATCGGGTTAAATCGGGTTGAAAAAGCTTATAGGGTTAGTTTCACCCGAACCCGATAACGCCACATTGTTATCGGGTCAAGTTAGAGTTAGAAAATTTTGTTATCGGGTCAACCCGATAAAACCTGAAAATCATTATTTATTTATTTAGTTATTTATTTTTTTACTGATAACTTAAAAAGCCTAATACCAGATGCTGAAATTTGCATGGGACATTTGTTTTTTCAAGTCCATTACAACTACAGGGGCTGATATCCGTTAATAGTTAATGTGATATCCTTAATGGTTTATTTTTACTTGTTACAAGTTAGTGTGATATATTACTGTTGTGTTTTGGCGGCAAGGTGCCTTTGGTAATGCAAACATGAAATAGCAGACTAACAGCGGCTGTTTGGATATTGTTGCAGACTTGGAGCCTACATCAGGGGGTGTTTGGGTTTTTCTTATTTGTTTAATGTGGTTTGATTTATATGGGTGTTTGATAAGTGTTCTAAAACAAAGATGGTATCTAAAACAAAATGACATAAACTTTATATTACTCCGTATTAGTTTAGTCTGGTTTGCAGACTTAACATGCAATAGGGGGTGTTTGGGTTTGGGTTTACTTAGTTGGTTCCATACATTGTTTTAGTACTACAGTAGTAATTAATGGAGATTTAGTACTAGTAACTAGTAAGTTTGGTTACATATAGTTTTTTATGTTTGGTTCAAAATGACACAAAAAGAGGCTTACTTATACATAAGTGAGAAGTGAGAACTGAGAACAGAAGGTGGATACATTCTAGTCTCAATATTTCTAGAAGATGATATGAATTTAAGGTGCTATATGAAGATGTGATCATTAGCTCCATATGAATTAAGGTGCTATATGTTGCTTGTTTTGATTTCAGAATTAAGTGCAAGTGCTCATACATTAAGATTGGAGCTCCACATTCTTGATGTTGTTTTGACTCGGTTTCATTTTGCATGAACTGTATGCAGTACAATGCTCATACAACAGACCAACATATATAGAAGATACAAATGGTGTACATGAAAAAGAAACATAAGTTACTACTAAGTTTGGTTCCATATACTTTTTTATGTTTGCTTTAAAATGACACAAGTCTAAATGATACAAAAAAAGCTTAGTAGTCACTAATATACTTTTTTATGTTAGCTTAAAGTCACATTTGGTAACAGTTTGAAAAAAAAATGTCACATTTGTAGTGTCACCCGATAACCTGAATCACCCGACCTGACATAACCCGACCCGAATACCACCAAAACCTGATAACCCGATTCCTTATCGGGTCGGGTTGCGGGTGAGTTTTAAAAATCAAAACCCGATTAACCCAACCCGATAACCCGACCCGATAACACCCCTATTTACAACCGTCAAAAGTTGTGACACTTATTTAATAACTAGAAGGGTACATGCGCAATTCAGCGGTGGGTACCCGGTGACTATTTTTGTGGTGAGTAAATGTTTTTCATTTTAAAACTTTCTTATTTAGCATGTCCCAAAGACTTTATAACATAGTAGATATATGTTTTTCAAAAGTAAAACGTATATAAATTAGCAATAGTGTAAATAGTTAGCACTTTTATTTTTCAAATTTTAGCTTTAAATTGGTGGTTATAAGTTTAATGAATTTTTCTTATAAATAATTTTATTAAAATATATCATTATTAGAGAGGTTACTATATGGTTTAAATGAGATTTAAATTTTGAAATTTTACGTTAATTTTTTAATTTTTCTTTTATAGTAATATTTTTTGTTTTAAAATTTTAAGATTTCCTTTCATAGAAAACCCCAAATCTTTTATAATGTAGTATGGAACTATGGATTATGCATAAACCAGTAAACAAAGAACTTTGTATCTCATAGTCTTGTCATGAGTAGTCCATAGTCGGTGCTTAAATTTACAAATATAAGAGTGCCTTTGGTAAGTGCTTTTCGGAATCAAGGAATGGCATGATATTCATTGCTGTAGTTTGCTTACTGGTAATGGAATCATAAAAGGAAGTTGAAACTCATAGCCTCATTCATGGGCAAATGGGTTGGTTTTACTAGGAATGGCCATATGACCGATATTCCAATATATATCTTTTAGTAAACCTATTTTCTTTCAAATATTAATGGTGCAAAAAAGTATTTTATTCGTATTTATTACCAAAAATAATATATTTTTAGTGTAACTTCATGTTCAAACGTGAAATTGAGACCATTTTTAATAGTCAAATGGGACTCATGGTAATTTAATACCCGTATTTCAATTTTCATAGCAGACATAAGTAATGAAATCATAACCATTAATTCTATTCCACACAAATTATCAAAACCATACCAACGCACCCAAGTCTTGCATCAAATCGTTGCATGCCTATGGAGTACTAAGGTTTAGAAAGTCTTTTTAAAATATATGTTTAATTACTATACAAGTATCTACATTGTCACATTGATATAAATATGTGTAGTAAAAATATATATTGTACATGAAAGCTCAAAAAGCTCGATAAAAGTTCGAGCCGAGCTATTGAAAGCTCGAACTTGGCTCATTAAGTGTTTTGAGTTGGTTAATTTATTAGGCTCGTGCTCGTGCTCGTTAAAAGCTTGACTCGATCGAGTCAAGCTTGAGCTCGAGTTGATTGATAAAAGCTTGATTCGTTTAGTGCCCTAGTTTATTTCGAGGTAAAATAAAAGATGGTTAAAGGTTGTAGTAATATGAAAGCTTCTTTTAATTAGTTAGATTGGTTGTGTAATCCAAGTAACTCGTTTTCCTCTTGTTGTAATGTATGATTGTTCCTTTCTATCTTAATCCAAAAAAAAAAAAAAAATTAGTATCGATAAGTTGCTGAAAGGTAAAAAAATAACTTAATTAATACAACAAATTGATAACACGAACGAATTACCTATTTAACCCTTTAGTTACCATAAATAAGAGATGAAAAAAAGCAAAGCGTGTCTCGCACGGTAATATCAACACCACAATTCCATCTTCATCCAACGGCCCATATTCAAACTCAAACAAATTCGACCCTTATAAATAGCTAAATATATAACAGGCTCCTTCATCTTCATCCCAAAAATCAAAATCCCTCTCAATTTAACGTTTCAACTAATTGGTGTTGTGGCGACAACAAATATGGTGACTACTCGGACTGGCATCAAGAAACCAACTAAGGCACAGTCTGTGGCAAACCATACTATAACGAAAAAGCCTTTAAAGATCAAGAAGAATATATTAATTATGACATCTGCTGTTGATCATAGTCTTCCGATTACTGCACAAGGTGAAAGAAGTAAACGGCGAAGCCTTGGTGTAAAGAAACCAATTACTAAGGCACAATCTGTGGCAAACCGTACACGTAGCAACGTTGCTAGTGGGATCACTAATACAAAACCAAAAGATCTTGTCATCATCAATATTGATGAATTTGACAAGAAATATGAGCTTGCTGAGGTTGATCGATATGTGGAGGAAATCTACACGTTCTACAAACTTTCGGAGACTGAAGGATGTTTGAGGGATTACATGGATTCCCAACCTGATATCAATGTTAGAATGCGAGCTACCTTGCTCGACTGGCTAATACAAGCTCACAATAAGTATAAATTGATGCCAGAGACTCTTTATCTCACTATCAATATTGTTGATAGATATCTGTCGGTCACAACAGTTGCTAGAACTGAACTTCGATTGGTTGCCATCAGCGCGTTGCTTATATCTTCCAAGTATGAGGAAATACGGCTACCACCTGATATGATTACTACATTGGATAGTGCATACTCAAGAGAGCAAATTCTTGCTATGGAAAAGGCTATTCTTAGTCGTTTAGGTTGGCGTCTAACTGTTAAAACACCATATGTGTTCGCGGTTTGGTACACTAAAGCCTCACTTCCATCTGACAACGAGATGGAGAATATGGTGTTCTTTTTCACTGAGCTTGGTTTGATGGACTATTCAGTTACCATAAGAAATAGCCCTTCAAAGCTTGCTGCGTCAGCTGTGTACGCTGCTAGGTGCACGCTTAATAAGACACCTGCGTGGACTGAAACACTTAAACATTACACCGGATGTGGTGAAGATCAACTAACGGATTGTGCAAAGAGGTTGGTGAGCTTTCATGCTCGTGCAAGTGAAAATAAGTTCAACGCAGTGTACAAGAAGTATGTGAATCCTGACCGGAGTGCGGTGTCTCTTTGCCCTCCAGCGACGAGTCTGTTGGTAGCAAATCGTCATAAGTAAGGCTGTATAGTAGTGCAGATAGGTTGGTTGATTGGTCAGATTAGGAAATCTATTAATGTATATGGCTGGTTGTTAACTTGAATTTAGTTATGAGTGTGTATTATGAATGCATAGGTTTCTTCTTATTTTTCTCTGAAGTGGTTTAAAGTTAGAATCTTTATTGTGCTGACTTCTATCATATGACCCAGACATCACTGACCCTTTTATGTTTCTTTTCTTTTTTGGTGTTTTGTAAAGATTTTAAACAAACTCACTAACCTCAAATTAACCGAAACAATTGTATATTGAAATGTTCCCCACACATAAATTTATTTGAATTATACAATGACTTGCACATTAATAACCACAAGTAAAAGAAAATAAGTTAACTTTACAAATCATTATATTGGTAAAAACACATCAAGTCTGGTCAAGTAAAACTTGTATCCATGCATTTAACATGCATATACTGTAGTTAATCCCGTTGCAAGACACAACTTTATATTCCAAGTTGCACTTGTCTCATATAATCTGTGCCACTAGAGGGAACTGCATTGGTTCAATTTAACCTACTACTTGGATTAGCTTATCTGCTAAGCTTATCGACTAGTTTACTTTATGCAAAATATGTAAACTCTCTTCAGTTTATTAATAGCCAATATCAACACAAGCATTTACTAATACAAGGTGTATGTTGCTCCCTTCGGCTCTAAATAGTGGAGCTTCCGGCGTATAATTAGTATATTATTGGTCAAATGAAAATTTAGGCATTGAAATGACATCTTCATCATAAGAAATATAGGTGTAACTGAAAAAATACATATGTCCTAATTTGTCTTAATACAGATGAAATTTTTCCATGTTAGGTGTAATTACCCGAAAAAGGTGAGTCTTTGACTGAGATTTACGCAGCCTAACGGGGGTATCCCGTGACTATTTCCGTCTGTCCACCGTACTGTCTAGATGTTTACCTATGGAGGTTAGACCTTAAGACCTACCAAGCGTTACCCCTCACTCTCGAACCACCAATTCACGTGCCACTCCCATGACGGAGGTACCTCCTCACGCGCGAGCAAGCAAGCCAAAAAAAAAAAAAAATGTGTGGAAAACTAGAAGGGGGGGGGGGGGGTTGAATAGTTTTACGTCTTTTTAATTTTAAGAAAACTTAGTTGTTTAAAACAAAACTTCGTTTCTAGTTTATGTGAGATCAATACATGTATACTTATAAGTACTTATATCTACGCAAGTAAATAATAACAATATGGATGAGTATGACTTATAAGAATTAATATCTACACAAGTAAACAATAACAATATAGACAAGTATTTTTACGTCCCTTTTTATTTATGAAAACTTAGTTTAGTTTTAAAGTCTTGTTTACTCTTAAAACTTTGATTCGATCTTATGTGAACTCAAGTCTTGAACAATATGAACAACTATATCGAGGTATGAAAAGTAATAACGATGTAAACTAAGTATGTAAAATCAACACATGCATAATATAGACAATTATAGCTATATATGAGATGTAAGTAAGTAAGCTAAGTAATAAGTTAGAGTTGAAAAGATCTAACCGCGAGACAAAGGATTTATAGTAGTTCGGCTACAAGGACACCTTCCTTGCCCTACTCCACTCCCCGAGTCACCTACTCAAGAGTTTTCTTCACTATGTCAACAAGCTCCCTTATGGCAGAGAAAACCTTACACAACTTTTGCTTACACCAATTAACGACACTAAGCTAAATGCCGAGTTCTAATTTTAGCTAGAACCAATCTCACACCACTACACAACTTAGCACGACTTCTACACAACTTGTACACTCCACAACTACTACACACCTTCACTACTTCTTGCTCTACACAACTCTACTTCTTCTTCACCACTTCTACTCACAACTAACACACCTAGATCTATCTAATTACAAGCCTTCTACACCTTTACAAGTAATATACACAACTACTAGACAATATATACAAATGTACAATACTTCTTAACTTGATTGTTGAAGGAGTATTCTTCTTTTGCACTTAGAGAGATGAGGGAATGAAAAGATTGGATCACTTGAAACAAGGATTAATAATCTTATGATCAAAGGGTTTTAGAAGGATGTTTAGAGAGAATTGGATCTGAAAATTTTCGTGCAATAGGTGAGAAAAATACCAGGTTTGAGGTGGTATTTATAGGGGAAAATTTCTGACAGAATATGACAGGGGAGCGTGGCCAGCCCCTTTAATTGTGTGCCGGCCCCTTAAAATTAACGGGGCCGCCCCTTATATTTAAGGGGGCCGCCCAGACGAAAACGACAGTTTTCTTGTCTTTTTCTAGGGAAAGTTTATTTGGTGAAACACTAACTGATTTTGGTTAAAAAATTTGAATTCATATATTTATTATGAATTAAAAATTTTCCTTTAATTACCAAAAGTGTTTTTCTAAATATGTAATGAGTTTATTTAATTTTATAAACTTTTTATTATTTAAATAAGCATCCATTTGATCATAAAATGTATTAGTCACTTTTTTATTCATACCTTAAGTGATTTTGTTGGATGAAGTGATATTAGTTGCTAAATACTTGTTTACGTATTAATTTTGCGTTTAATGTTTTTACATTTTGTGGTCGTCAAAACTTAGGGATATCGAAAAATATGAATAACATTTTTATACATTATTTATATCAACAAGGTGAAAGGTGACCCACTTACCTTTAGTTTTGTTTGAAAAATAGTGGGCCCCTTATCATTTTTATTATTTTTAATTTTGTTTTGAGTGTGTGCAAGGTATTTAGTGGGGTATGTTTGTATAAAGTGGTATTGGTGAAATGTGAGAAGGAGTAAGGTGAGGTGATATGAGAAAGAAAGCTGGGGTGGTGCTGATGAGTAAGGTGATGATGTAGTAAGCTAGAGGCCAAAGGTTACCGCTACCTTTAGCCTAAACTCTAGGCCACGTTAATGATGATTGATTTGTCTTAATTGTCTATTATAATATTATCAAACAATGGTTTTTGCATATGTCATCTTTATCTAGGTGGTTATCTTTTATTGGTTACTTGAATTGAAAACTATTATCAAAAATGCTAAAGCCTAAACTGCATACTCACAATTGACAGTTTGGATGTAGAGAGAGAATGCGTGAAAAAAAGAAGGCTTTGTGGGTTTATACCCCATCAATTTAGGAGACCCACCCCATCTAATGATTATCAATCATTAGCAAAACAATCATTAGTATTTACCCTTTTGGTAGCATTAAATCACTACATTAACACTTAATTATTTACCCTATTTTTACAACCATATTTTTTTTACAACCCTATTTAATAATTAATTAAATCACTCCATGAAATTTTACAACCGTATTTTTTTTTATAGTTTTTGTTATTAATATTAATTATTTTGTTTTTACTTTTAGTTTAATTTCTAATTATATCACTACAAGAATATGGAGAACGGGCGACGAAGCCGTTCCGACGACAGAATGTCATCGGCACCAACCAGAAAACGATAAAAACGCTTGACCGAGACCAGCTGCGTTGAATTTTTCATATTAATATGGTCCCGTCGACATGTCGTCAGGACCATATTTCTCAAACTTTGTTAGTCGATCGACTATAATGAATATAGTTCTTATAAGAACTGTTTTATTTCGTCAATCGATCGACTATAACCCAAATAGCGTCAAATCCCGTCGAAGTCTTGGGAAGTTTGGTGACAAAATCTATTGTGATGCGTTCCCATTTCCATTCGGGAATCTTAGGTTGTTGTAGAAGACCAGACGGCTTCTCAAGTTCGGTTTTGAGGTGGGTCGCGTTTTGATGTTCAGGTTGCGTGGGCCGCATTTACCGTCGGAAAATCAAAGGGGAAGGGTTTTGAGGTGGCGGTGTGGTGGTGATGTCTCGGCGGTGGCGCGTAGGTGGTGCTTCGAGGGTGGTGGTGACGAGTGGGTGATGAAATAAGGGTCGGGTGGGCCGATCTATGAATTTGGAGTATTAAAGTGTTTGGCCGAAAAAATGGCTGGAAAGTATGAAGATTCCGGCGAGCGGTGGCCGGAAATTGCTGGTGTTGCCGGATAATAGGGAACGCCGGCGAGGGTGTATAGAGAGAAAGAGTTTGGTGTGTGTGTGTGTGTTTTTATATAAAATAAATTAAAATAAATAAAAATGCTTTACTTATGAAATGGGGAGGGACTAAAGTGAAAATTAAAAATGTGAGGGTGTGATATGAAACTTAGGGGCGGAGGGACCAAAACTGCCCAAATGGTTGAACCGGGTTTCAAAACATTATGTTTAATCCTCAAATCTTCAAACTTTTATTATTTTTCGTTTATAACCCATAAACTTTTATTTATCACTAAACAATCTGTCGCTATAAAATCTCGTTGCTATGCACGGGTACTTGTGTTGTGTAGTTAAAGAATATATTACCTTTTGTTGTTGTTATTGATTTGATGACTCAAAGTAAAAATCTAATTATGCAAGTTATTTATAAGATATAAATGTTTATTAATTAGTAGTGTTTTAGGAGTTCATGACAATTAATTCACTAACTTTGTTTATTACCGAGTAAAAAGTCATGTTGACTATTGTATAATTTTTTTTTTTTTTTTTTTTTTTTTTTTTTTTTTTTTTTTATGAAATCTAGACTAACACTTTATTGGGATAAGTTTAGTGGGGTGGAAACCACATGACCCAAAAAAAATTATCTAATATTATTGAGTGTGTTGGAGGATTAAGTAGGAGGTTGTAGCAAAGCTCAATTATTATTTGATGATGTCATTAAGTTTAAAAAATCTTCTTGATATAAAAATTAAAAGTATATACGTAAAGCTTCTTGAATAAGATAGTGCGTGGGCCTTTAGTTCTCCGATTGGATTCTTTGTGAGGCTCACCGAGAAGGAAAAAAAAAAAAAAAAAAAAAAAAAAAACCCCTTTATTTCTTATCTAAATCAAAACTTAACACTCTTCATCTCGAATTTTTTAATCTGCTTATCGTGTTGAAAATCATAAATGTAGCCTCAGTTTCGTAAGATATATATATTTTTAACCTATCGTCAAGTTTAATGATTTTTTTCATATCAATGTTCATGATCCATTTCTTCATCTTCCGAAGATGGTGACTCAGTTACAGCAAAAACCAGGGTTAGTATTAATTTTGCTCGATGTGTGAAGATTCATGGGGTCGTATTAATTTGCGCTCGCGGAAATTAATTTTGATTATGTTCTTAAGCATGAGGTTAGTATGGCTGTTCCAATGGATGATGAAACCGGTTATACTACTGAAATTATTAGGGTAGAATATAAATGGAAGCTGCCACATTGTGTTGATTGCAAAATTTTTGGACATTCTCATGACAAATGCTCGAAAAATGTGACTAACCCGACTCATAATGATACTAACACGGATGATGGTTTTGTGGAGGTGAAAGCAAGCTTCTAAACCAAAGCCTATTGATGGTATTCGGTTACATAAACCAAAGATGAGTGTTTACTACCGCCTTATTACCAAACCAACAAATGGGAATGGTATTGCTTCTACATCAAATTCTAAGGAGCAAGTGGACCCTTCTTCGTCTAAGGCCTCAACTTCGTAGAATAATAATGAGAAGGCAAAACAGCCTTCTGATCGAAGCAAGGTACAACAACAAGATGATATTAATCTTATGTCCTTAAGGGAATTCCTTTAATCTTTTAATGAATGAAGATAATAATTTTGATGTTGGTAATACTGTTGGGACGTCTAATGATGTCATCTGGAACGAATAATAAGAAGGGTAGCAAAGGTGGTCATATTCATGTAAGTGATAATGAAGTAGTTGAAAACGTGAATGACTTGGTTGATGATGCTCGGAAGAAGGTGGAGGCTCCTTCCAAGAAGTTACCTATGAAGACTATATTTGGCCTAGGAAACCTGATTTGTCTCTTGGGGGTTTTGAGTTTGGTGAGCTTGATGAGTTTGATGAGGATGAAATACTTGAACCTGATGATGATATGGCTAGGTATATGTCCTTGTTTGGAGGAGGTCAGCAGCAAGAAGCTGATGATTTTGATTTTCCTGACGGATATGAGGCTCAGGTCTATGACTTACTTGGGCAAATGGATGCTTTTCGTGATCAGTTTGATGTCCGGCTAAAGAGTCGTGTTAGGAAGTAGTTGTTAAATGGATGCTTTTCGTGATCAGTTTGATGTCCGGCTAAAGAGTTGTGTTAGGAAGTAGTTGTTCTTTCCTTGGTTTTCCATAAGATTGGCTTGTCTTTCTTATGTATTGTGTAGTTTTGTAGCACTATAGGTGCTTGGTTTTGCCTATGTAACGGACCGAGATGAGAGACTTCACTCTCATGTGTTGTACTTAAATGTTTTTTTTGGAGTAATATATTTTACCGGAGAATTCCCTTTACCCAAAAAAAAGTTAGTTTTTTCTCCTTTTCAATCATTTCATTATATTTGTTGAGTTGAGCACCAAGTGTTGGGTGAACATGTCTCACTTAATGACACTTTGAAATCATCTCACATCACATTACTCAAAGCTATTATTTGCTAGAAGCATACTTCGGTATGATTATAAAATTAAATATCCATCAATATTAAGATGCGTGTTACAAATATTTGATTTTTTCAACAATGTTAAGATCATGCCATAAATAGTATAATTTCTTAAGACTATAATAAAAAGAAATTTCTCAAATGCTTTATAGTAATGTAAAACTATCTCTACTACATATAGTACACAAATATTCTTCCTTAATCCTTAAAACATAAAAATGAGGAATGTTTAATCCTCAAAATATGTGTTGAATACTTAAATTTCAATCTTTTATTTACTTTCCCACATATAATGCTTTAAAAAAAAGTTTCTGAAATGGAAGTGATATGTACACCACTAAAAATGATGTGCACACCACTAAATTACACTGATGATGCACACAGTACAACATCCAAATGCAGTATTAGTGGTGTACATATCACCTCTTTTGAAATAGTTGCCTTATTATTATTATTATTATTATTATTATTATTATTATTATTATTACTCAGTCTCACCTATATTCCTTACAATTCTATTCTCAATCTGATCCATATTTGAGTCTCAGTTAGTTAAAGTGAAACTGTGTAGGATCGTTATTATGGTTGATTATTGTGGTGATTCGGGTGGTCTTGTATGATGGAAGAACAAGATGAAATCCATGGTAAAAGTTAGAGAGAGAGGTGGGAAGTTTCTAGTGAGAGAAACACTTAATGAGATGTGTGTATTATGAGAAACAACCAACCCTCTCCCTTGATGGGAAGAGGGTATATATACAATTACAATATATGCCCCATAAAACGGGCTGTGGAGTGAGCTGACAGTGGGTAAAGACCCGACCCACTCCACAAGTATAACTATAACTAGACTAATTCTATGATATCTAATCTAATAATAATAAGCCTACGAGCTACATTAATGCTAAATAGATACTCGGGGTGACCGAATCTTCATATGAATATTTATATTCCTAACAAACTGGTATGATAATATCTCCGATAGTGATGAAGAGTTGCTAATGCAGTTGCTAAACGTACACGAACCACTTAATATTTTAACTATTACAATTTGTCATTATAAAATCTCATAGTTATTCGCATGTAGATGACTAATCTTAACTACTTATAAAGCATGTATAAAATATTTTAATATCTTTAAATTTTTAATTTTTTGAATAATGTTTTATACTTATTTTACCTCTTGTTATAATAACAAGGTTTGACTTTATATAATTAGTTGACCTTTTAATTCTAATACCTTCTTATAATACCACTTATAAATGAAAAAGTCAAGATGATATTTAGGCTCTGTTTAGTTGGGGTATATTGGGGGAATTCATGGCATTTGCATTTTAATTTCCCTCAAATATTGTGTTTGATAACACAAATGAGAGAATTTAAAATTCCATGAAATGCCAAAATGGAGGAAATTAAAATGGCTTCACAAAGTGAAGAATTTTCATTTATTTGGAATTTTTTTTTATAATTTTTTTTCTTGTTGTTTTTTGTATGCTTTTAAAATAAAATATTTATGATTTTTTCTATAAACTTTTTTTTTTTTTTTTATAAATTTTATTTATAAACTTTTTTTAATAAACTTTTTTTATAAAAATTTTATAAACTTTTGTTATAAACTTTTTTATAAATTTTTTATGAACTTTTTTTTTATAAATTTTATTTAAAAACTTTTTAATACATTTTTTATAATACTTTTTTTTATAATTTTTTATAAACTTTTTTTTATAAATTTTTTATAAACTTTTTTGATAAATATTTTTTATAAATATTTTTATAAACTTTTTTTATAAATTTTTTATAAAATTTCTTTATAAACTTTTTATATAATTATTTTATAAACTTTTAAATAAAATATTTATGAAATTTATATTAAAAAATATAAAAAGTATTCATAAATTTCTGTCAACCAAACATGCGAACATATTTTAAATTCCGAAATTTTAAATTCTTCGAAATTTAAATTTACTAGAAATTAAAGTTTCGGAATTTCAAAATCTCTAAAACGCCCCCTTAGTATTATTTTAATTTGCTCTAGTAATAAAGGGGTTTTGCTAACAACAGCCCTTAGGGTGGTTGTTAATAACTAATTTTCGAAAATTAAGCATAGAATACTCACTATGTCCAAACAAAATCATGAATAATAAGAAACGATTTACTTGATTTTCTCAAATACAAATACTATGCATTTTTTTCCATTGGTTCTCAAAGCGAAAATAAGTAATAGTTGTCATCTTTGTCTTAGTATTACTCCCCTCATCTCAAAATTATTGTTAGGAGATAAAAAAACACAAAGTTTAATAAAAGTGGGATCATTTTTATTTTCAACCACTAAAATAGAATATTCTTTTACTAGATTCTTTAGTTTTTAATTAAAAAAAATGAACAATTATTTTAAGATATTTCAGAAAAGAAAATATGGACTATTATTATGAGACGGAAGGAGCAGCAATTTTTCTAAAAAAGTTACTAGTTGTTAACAACAATTCTAAGAGCTGCCGCTAGCATTTAAAGTTCACAGACGGTGACTTGTTAATTCTAAAACACGTTTTTAAAACAAGTTAACACAAGATGGTCTAATAAATATTGAACTCGTAAATTTTATATAGAAGATTACGATCTCATAAATATAATTATTTGTTGCTATATACCTGATCCTTTAATAAAATATCGTACATCTTATTAACCTTTAACACGTTAGCAATGTTGTTAGCGAATCTCATTTTTAGAAATAAAAATCCAAACACCCCCAAAACTTCAAATAACAAATCAATTAGTACTAGAAATTTCCACGAAATCAAAAGCGATCTATCTAAGAAATGGCCTCTCCGACGTTGGCTAAGGCGGTCCGGAAAGTGGGCCCAGCTGTGCGGCGACAAGCGTTAACGTTAACAGAAGCAGCCGCCGACAGGATACGACAACTTCTTGAAAACCGTCAGCGTGCTTTTCTTAAACTTGGTGTCAAGGCCCGTGGATGCAGTGGCTTATCTTACACCCTTAATTATGCAGGTTTCAATCCACCCTACTTTTTATTGAATTATATTCAGAGATCCTAAATGTTTCCTTATCCAGGTTTTAATCAATATTTGATTGAATTGGTCGTAGTCTTTATTGTTTTGTGTTTTCCTAAAAAAAAAAAAAAAAAAAAAAAGCTTGTTTCGGCTTATATTTCGGGGGTGTTTGGGTTAGCTTATTTATCTGGCTTATGGGCTTATTTGAACATGGAAAAAGCTCATAAGCCCACTCTTTAGAGCTTATTAACTTGAACTTATTGGCCTTAGCCAATAAGCTGAAGATGAAAACGTCATAAGCTCCAAAGAGTGAGCTTATCGGCTATTTCCATATTCAAATAAGCCCATAAGCCAGATAAATAAGCTAACCCAAACACCCCCTTCATAAGCCCCAATTTTCTGGCTTATTTTAAGACTTTTGATAAGTTTATCATATTATAATAAACTTATATAAGCTCACAAGTCTCAAAATAAGCTGGAAATTGGGGCTTATGAAATATAAGCCGAAACACAAATAAGCTCATAAGCCACATATAAGCTTAAACAGACACCCCCTATAGGGACTTCAAAAACACATCCTTAAGTACAGTTTCGGAATACGAGTAGCATAGTCGCATCTGATGATAGGGGCCAAGTTAGCAGCTTTGGATTGTAACTTATTAAAAATATGAAATGTAACTATATCCATAGGATACCGGAAAGGCAGAAGAAGCAAATTTGTGCCTAGGTTTAATCATATATTCTAGTGAAGGACTTTTGTGGCTGACTCGGATATATGCTATTTGGAACAAATGTTAGTGGTAAAACTTTTGAGGTTTTCAATTGCCGCTTTATGTATTAACGTATATTTGATGCAATAGACTGATTATGCAGTTAGTTTCGTTTACTCTCCACAGCTGAATGATGTCCCAACTCTGAAACTAGATTCCTTTCTTCTGTAATTATGTGTCTATGCTTATTAACTTCCAAAAAGATATAAGAATATGCGTGTTTTTCGTATGCATACAGCAATCTGAAGCCTTTTAGTATTCGGTAGGTAGAATATGCACTGCCATTGGGGACATGAACAGCATCCCACCGTGTTCTCTTTATGTATGCTTATGTTAATATTATAATTTGATAGCTTACATACAAAGAGTAGTAATTAGATGTTGGTTATAAAACTGGTTTCTGAATTATCTTCTTTCAAACTTGGTAGATGAAAAGGGAAAGTTTGATGAGCTGGTTGAAGACAAGGGGGTGAAGATTGTGATTGATCCAAAAGCCCTAATGCATGTAATCGGGACAAAAATGGACTTTGTAGATGACAAATTGAGGTACTATCGTCACCTCTTGATTACTAAATACATGAATCTATTCAAGGGGTTCACCTTTTGGACTCACTGCTATATGTCAACTAGTTGTGTCATGGCTGATGGCATATCAATTATTTAAAAATGTTGTTTATGCATACAAATAAGTAAAAAGTGTAATAATTATCTATTTGATTACCTAAACAAATGAAAAAAAGGCCGTGCTAAAAGCTGAAATACACACCCTCAAAGATGGAACAGTATGGCTAAAAACTTTATGCTGAAAATGGAATGAAATATGAATGTCATTAGAATTTATGTATTTCCATCATAGTTTCTACATCTGTGACCTACCTGGTTATGGTTGTCTCCTTCCTGTCACATAAACAAATGCTCCCTTAAGCTCACTTTCATTCAATGCTCCACGACTTCTTCAAGTTAACTTACAGTCATTGTATTTTTTATCTTCTTCTTTGCTTAAAACTTCAGTCATCTTTATTTTTTAGATACCAGTTCTATGAACTCGACATTTTTCTACAGAGGTTTCTTGGTACTTGTTTGTTCCTCTTTGAAACTCTACTCTGATAGTTGTAGATTTGGAGGAAAAAAAATGGCTTCCTTTACCAAATACGAAAACTATATACCTATAGGATACCTGTTACTTATTGTTTGACTTATTGAAACAATTTATAATAACACGTAATCATATGCCTTATAATCCGTCATTCCCTTCATTATAGTAAGTAACTGTTAGGCAATAGGCAAGCTTGTTTTTTACTGTCTTGTTTATTTTGGGTTGAGATATGTTTTACATATTTGCTGGGATTTTTTTTTTTTTTTTTTTTTTTTTATTGTAAGGTGTCTTTTAATCCAAATGGATCTTGTTAGCTTGTTCTGGACTTCTTATAATTCCTATATACCGGTAACTCAGTTTAAGTGTAGATATTTGTGCTTTATTTTTGTTATCTTCCTGGTTTAGTATATGTACTTAGCATTTAAAGTTACCTTATCTTTTGTTTCTGACTGTATTCTATATTTCTATCAAGCAAGTCTTCATTTCTTCTCGGCATGCTGTGTATCATCTATGCATAAATCTTTGTTGTTATTACTTAAGACTATATAGAAAGTATTTATTTGGTGACTCTTTTATCTTTGAGTAACAATTGCAACATAAATATTATTTGCTTCATGTACCACCTTTTGAAAAGTTCTCATTTCATGTCATAATACACTCTGTTGATTAGCCTTACGATATCACAAGTGATGTTATGATATGATTGCTCAATATGTATCGTTTAATATGACCAACAGACACTTTGGAAAGTAAGTTTTTAGCGTTCAGATGTTTCATACAGTTCGCCAACCGAGCACTAATTATTTAGCGTCATGTTTGTAGAAAGCCTATAAATGACTTACTACTATCAGTCATTCAACAGTTAGTCAGTCCTATCAATTCTATGAGCAATTACCAGTAGCAGAACTATAATATCTGCCCGTAATCTTAAACGTTGACATATACCATTATTGATGATTCTATATTAGTTTTAACTGTTTCTAATTTGTATCGAGCAGGTCCGAATTTGTATTTATCAACCCCAACTCAAAGGGACAATGTGGTTGCGGTGAATCTTTCATGACTTAGTCCAGAAGAAGGTGCTGCATCAAATACCTTGCTTGTTGTCATGTTGATGATATTGATTGTTGAATGAACAACTCCATTGATTTTGTATATTGAAGAAATGAAACAATACAAAGTTTATTATGTACATTATAACAACTTACAATCACAATTAGCCAACTGATCTGTTTATCTTTACTAATAATGGGTACTAAGTGCAACCCTTTTATTTTCTCTTTTGGCTTATGTATCTTAGAATAAATAGATACTTATTGATTCTTAATATGAATCTCGGCCACTTATGTTTTGCTCCGGTCGTGATAGACCGATAGAGTGGAAACTAATCTTTCTCAAGAGTGTGTTCCTGTTACCAGACATGCTTTGTCTTTCATATATAAAAGGTGTTTGATGACATAATTTTTTCAATATATGAGAAATAGGGCTATGACAAATACCTGTGTTGTATGTTATAGACGTAGTTGTTTTGCTTCGATCGTATGTATAGTGTGGTTTATATTTTTCTGGCCAGAAAGAGGCTAAAATGGAGATTATCCATCTTCTTGAAAATATCTTCAAGCATACCATGGAGATTATGTTTATGTTATAATGAATTTGATTTTTGATGATCCAAAAATCTTCTTGAAATGCCGATGACAGAAAATTTATATGCATCTGTACACAAACAGAACCTTTTTGGCTAATTCGATCTGAAGCCTGATGATTAAGCTCCACGGATCAAATTATACATGTGATTGAGATATGGTAGCAGACTCTCAAAGTGAAGGTTAACAAGTTACTTGGTTTAGGATGTTTATATCCTTAATAGTTATTGCTTAGTTTGTCATGTAACCTCATTTCCATGCTATGGATCTTTTGTATGGTGATGTCACCATAGCGCTGGGCGTTGGCCCAGGCTTAGGTTGGATGCCAAACATGGCTATCATTTAGGGCTTCCATTCTCTTGTTATGTCTTGATAGATATGACCTTTTGTTTTTGGCCAAAACCCGTTTATTTGGTTCATTGTGATTGTTACTGGAAGCTACTTGTTACCTGAGAAGATATTTTGTTCGTGGTCATGGAGCGTATGTGTGGCTACGAGCCAAAGCGCCTAGCCCCCGAGTCAAATGTGGCCACGAGTTAGGATGAATGACTTCATATAGTGAGTAATGAATTTGTAATGTACAATTGCTCGGAGGTCTTTAAATACTACTCTTGTAAACAACACATTTGAAACTAGATGACTAGCTGCACATAAATGAAACTAAATTCCACAGTGACACCTTAGTGTCACGACCCGCTCGCTCGATAGAGTCATTTCCGAGGTTGGTCGGGATTCCGGATTGTTCTAGACTTACTTAGAAGTCTCTATGGAATTCTAAGGAAGTTGCAAGAAAGTCTTGGAAGCCCTTGGAAGATATTGGAAGGTCTTGGAAGTTCTTAGAAGCGCTAGAAGCTTCCTCCCATGGAAGGTTGTAGAACCCTCAAATAGAAGGTTGTAGAATCTTTTAGTTTGTACATAGTTGTAGTATAAATAGGACATCCTCATTTGAGAAAGACACCTCTAAAATCACTTGTAATCTCTTGTAAAGTTCTCTCAAGCAATACAAAGTATTTCCCATTTCACTTGTACCTTTCTTTAAAGCTTTCTCTAGTTGTCTAGATCATTGAGTATTCGAGCAAGGCTGACTTAGTCGAGACTAAGTGCCGCACGGAAGAACCTTGTAGAGACAAGTCCGTGACAAGTGGTATCAGAGCTAGGTTGATTCAAAGAGATGGCAAACGAAGGTAACAAGAATGTGGGTGGTGGAAATGAGGTTGTGATTGATGAGAACCGTGGTCGGGAAGAGTCTCGCCAAGGAGACAAGAGGAGTAGAGGTGCGTCTAGAGACACGGTAGCAAGTTTGGCCAAAAGGATGGAGGGTGTCGAGACATCCATGACGGAGTTGAAGAACCAAGTTGAGGGCTTGGTAGGTCTAGACTCCGAGTTCAGGGGCATGAGGGATGACTTTAGGGTGGTCATCAATACTCTTAGCGGCGACTTGAGACGTGAGATCCATGACTTAAGAGATATGTTCATGGGTGAGATCACGAAGTTGCGGAAAGAGGTTGGAGAAGAGATCTCCGTGATTCATCAAACCATTGAAGGCTTGCAAACGGATATGGTATTGTGCAAGCGATCGATTGCTAGTGGAGGAGGTAACACTAGCAACATTGCTTCAAAGTTGGAGGTCCCTAAACCATCACCGTTCATGGGAAAGCGAGAGGCTAGGGCGGTTGATGATTTCTTGTGGGAGATGGAGCAATACATGGAGGGTGTCAACATAGTTGACGATGCATCAAAGATCAAGACGGCGACGCGTTACTTAAAGGACACTGCGGCGCTATGGTGGCGACGTCGGTATGGAGATATCGAACGAGGTACGTGTACCATCAATACTTGGGCCGATTTTGTTCAAGACTTGAAGAAGCAATTTTATCCGGAGAATGCTAAGCGCGAAGCAAAGAGTCGACTTCGCAAACTTACGCATTCCGGGACGATCCGGGAGTATGTCAAAGAATTCACTACTCTTGTACTCGAGATTCCGGATCTTTCTGAGCAAGACTCTCTCTTCTATTTTCTTGATGGTTTACAAGGATGGGCCAAGACGGAGTTGGAGAGACGAGGAGTCCAAGACCTTGCTACTGCTATTGCGCATGCAGAGGCACTTATTGACCTTGGTGAGCGGAGGTCGCTCAAACCCACAAATGAAGATAGTGGCAATGAGCATGGTGGGGGAGAGAAACAAGTCCGAGATCGGGATGATGGAGCACGAAGATCGCAACGAAAAGAGAAAATACCATATAAGAGTATAAAGTGTTTCGTATGCGATGGACCACATAGAGCGCGAGATTGTCCTAAGAAAATGAGTCTCCAAGCTATGATGGTGATGAGGCGAAAAATGATCCGTTTTTAGGGGGTCATTTAAGCCCGAATCCGAATTTATTTGATCAAATATTGCCCTAAATCGTTCCTTTTGTGATTTTAGGTGTTTGGAGAGTGAATTCTGGAAAAGAGGCTATTTTGGACGTTTTTGGAGCATAAAGTGAAG
The DNA here is from genome assembly GCA_030686995.1 of Artemisia argyi. Taxonomy (NCBI): domain Eukaryota; kingdom Viridiplantae; phylum Streptophyta; class Magnoliopsida; order Asterales; family Asteraceae; genus Artemisia; species Artemisia argyi. The sequence continues at coordinate 147,596,939 of CM060676.1, read as the reverse complement.
AAAACGACAAAGTACCAAAAATCCAAGCTGGAAATACAAGGTGACGGCGTCAAGGGTTTGCTCTTGACGGCGTCAGACATGAAGATTAATTTACCGTAGCTGGTGACGGCGTCAGATGGAGTTATGACGGCGTCAAAGTGGCCAAGATTAATTTACCGTGGGTGGTGACGGCGTCACATAGGCCGTCACGATTGGATCTAGGGCGTCCGAGGAAGTGTATGGCGGCGAGTTGACGGCGTCAGATTTAACTCTTGACGCCGTCAGGACGATTTTCCTATATATAGTTTTCTAGTTTTTTCATTAAAAAAGAGGAGAGAAGTTTTGGTGAAACCCTAAAGACGATTTTGGTGCCTCTTTTACAGGTTTTTCAAGGGTTCCAAACCCTTGAGACCTTGCATTGTAATTGAGATAAGTATACTCTTAATTCAATCAATATGTCTATGTGTTGGTTGTTTATCTTTTGTTCTTATCTTAATTCTACTATGCTAGGCTAGATCTCTCTTGTGTTTGCTTAGATCTAATGAAACCTAGATGTTGATTATGTGTTGATTACTTGTCTATTCTTGTTTTGAATGAATGATTTTATATGTTAGGCTTAAGAAAACTGGCAGATCTCCAAATGGTAACATGCTTGAACGTCTTAAGAAACATGAACCGAGGCGTACTAGGTCTTTATTGGTTGTATTTAATGCATGAGCCACTATTTACAATCCCTATAGTTGTGCTGGGTCATGGTGTAGGAGGAGATAAGAGCTCATAGAGTTGGGGAGTTATGTATGCCACTCCACGAATGGTATTAAGGAATACAACCCGTCATTCATACAAGTGTAACAAGTAATTAACATGTAAAAGATATCTAGGGATTAATGAAGTCTAAGTAAACACAATTTCTCCAATTACTGCTCACAACCTTAGTTTCATATTAGTTTAATTTTATTTTCATTAGTTTAATTAGTTATATAGTAGTTTTTGGGTTAGTTGATTAGCAACTAATTCCGCCCACTCTTTCAAAACCCGAGATTTTAATTGCTTTCATAAAATTATAAAAATACAAAAATAATCATCTTTCACCTCTAGAACTATTAATTAGGTTTTCTAATCCTAGCGACACTATTCCTAAGCTGAACGATCAATCCCCCGGTACTTGTCACTATACTATACTACAACGATCAGGTACACTGCCTGGTGGGGGTTGTAAGCCTCGCGAGATCCCTCGAGAGGTAAAGCAAGGTGCGATTCCCACGCATCAAGTTTTTGGCGCCGCAGCCCGGGGAATAGTTATTGTCTAGGTTAGGATTTCTTTTTATTAGGTCTACTTGCTAGATTCCTTTCTAGTAAGATTTTTTATTTTTATTTTTAGGTCTTCTTTAGTCTATCTTATTTCTTCGTGCTTTTGTTCGTAACTCTTTACCATCCGACATCATGGAAGGTGGTAACATCTTTGAACCCATCATCCCACCACAACAAAACCCACCATTAGAACCCCTTAGGCCCCGAACCTTAGGAGAGTATTCCCGACCTAGCCACCAAGGCTACCGAAACACCATTGAGCTCACCGGAGCCAATGTGACCCCCTTGCGATCCGACACCATCCGGTTGGTGCAAAGCGGATGTGCATTCCATGGACTTCGTTCCGAAGATCCAAACCAACACCTTAAGGACTTCCTCAAAATCGTAGATTCCATAGACCTAGGTGTTGAAACTAGAGAGACTACCCGTTTACGCCTATTCCAATTCTCTCTACGGGATCAAGCTAGTCAATGGCTTGAGCGTTTACCCGCGGGATCCATCACCACATGGGAAAATCTCGCCAATCGTTTCCTTACCCAATTCTTTCCGCCGGAAAAGACTGCAATGCTTAGAAGGGACATTTTGATGTTTGAGCAACAGTGGGGTGAACCTTTCTACGAGGCTTGGGCCCGTTTTAAGGATCTCCTCCACAAGATCCCTCATCATGGCATAAACACTTGGTTATTAGTTCAAATTTTCTACGACCATGTTGATTATCACACTAAGCGCATTATCGACAGGGCCGCGGGAGGAAAATTGCGTGATAAGGATGCTGAGGAGTCATGGGCGATTATAGAAGAGCTCGCTATCGATAACAATGAGATTTGGGAGTTTAAACATACGGTGGAAGCAGCCATCAATGCAGTCTCAGCATCTGGAGGGACCACTGAAATCCCCGAGGAACTCTTATGCAAAATTGAGGCAAAAGTTGACTATTTTGAGGAAAGGCAAAGGAGACCCTTAAGTCCTAGACAAGCCACGGTCAATTCTGTCTCAAGATCAACCTCGATACCATTATCTGAATCACCCTCTAGAGAACATGTCGAGACTTTTCAGAGGTGCACTCCACCTTGTTCCCCTCCCAAGGAACTTAGCTCGGAATTTGAGGCTAGGATGAGAGAGTATATGGCAACCCATTCTGATCGGCTTGCTAGATTCGAAGAAGCAGTTTATAAGCAAAAAGAGGAGATGCAGGGGAAAATGAATGAGATGTTGAGTCTATTGGAGGAGTATGCCAGTCAGAAGTCCCCCGAACGAATACTGCTAAGGAAAGAAAGCGCCACTCCCACCACCCAATTTGTTAACTCCATCACCATTGTCCATAAAGATAACGAGAAGGTAAAAACTCCTGCTAAACAGACCTTAGAAAAACCGCCTGAGTCACAACCTTTGAGTTACTACCTGAAACACGACATAAACAAAAACACCATAACAAATTGGATTAAGGATGATAGGCGTAATCAATCCTCCGAACAGGTCCCCGAAAAAGAGAAAGAAGAGGAAGATGAGTATGATACGCTTATTGGAGGATCAGTGGTGGAAAGGTTACTGGTACAGAAAGTGGCCACCAAGCAGGTAGCATGTGGAAATTTTGAATTACCAACGAGCATCGGGGACTTGAAACATCTTAGTGCTTTCGCTGACCAAGGATCGGAAGTAAATCTTATGCCCCTGACTATCTACATCCAACTGACGTCGAAGATGCCAATACCCACTCGTGTTAGGCTGTCTCTTGTTGGGCACTCGTACATATACCCCCTAGGAATAGCAGAAGATGTATTAGTCAATGTTGCAGGATTCATGTACCCCGTCGATTTTATGATCATTGATGATAAAGGAGATGGATGCATGCCAATAATCCTTGGGGCACCCTTCCTCACCACCGCTAGGGCTGTAATTAAGTATGAAGATAGGAAGATTGAGCTTAAATCTGGGAAGAGAAAGATTAGCTTCTACATGACTCCGCAAAGTGGGCATGAGAATTTGAGTTGGAGAATGATTAAAAACAACATTGGCACGACGCCCATTCGTGTTCAGAATAAAATTCTTGCATGGGAGGCAAGAATCAAAAGCTATAAGAAAGCTAAGGATGAAAGAAGAAAAAGTAATGAGGTTCCGATTGAACTCAAACACACTCAACACGAAAGCACTCGTACACCGTTTGAGGAAGGGAACTTAGTACTCTTGAGACACTTAGAAACAACAATACCACCCGATAAACCAAGTCCTTGGTGGTATGGGCCATTCACAATCGAAGGATTGAGCCAGGATGGGGTAGCTAACTTGAGAAGCAAATTAGGTGGGAAGGTGATTGCGAGTATTGATAGATTGAGGCACTACCACCATAACAGTAATGATCGCAATTATTTGGGGTACATCATTTCAAATGATGAAATCACGTAGTAACCCACGACTTTGAGTCTAGCTACAAGACTCGTAAATAAAGAAAAGCGCTTCTTGGGAGGCAACCCATGTTTTGTGTGATTTTAATTGTTTGATTGTTATTTGCTTCCGTATGCATGTTTTATTTTTATTGTTGGTTGATCATGTTTCTCAATTAAAATGTGAAATACTTTATTATGTTGTTTAGCCTAGTCTTAACTTCAACCTAAAGGTATTTTTGCAAAAGATAAGTGTAAGGGGAGACCCCAAATATGTTTTTAAGAAACAAACCGATCATGATTCTCCACAATATTTAATGAACATGTATATTCGTATTTGTTAGAGTCAAATGCTTGTATTGAGTCATAATGAAGTTTTGCAGGATTTTCCAGGAAGTAGGACAAAGTTTTTCCAGAAATTTTCCGGAACTTAACATAAAGATTTCTGCAGCTCCATTCTGACGGCGTCAGGCAATTGCTCTTGACGGCGTCAGGAGTTAAAAATCTGGAAATTTTACCGGTTTTGTTTTTCTAACGGAGTCTTATAGTTTTTGTGAATTATTAAGTTTTATAATCTCCAGGAAATCTGCAAACTTCATTCCACAAGCATTATATCTTATTTTGTTTTCTAGGATTTAGTAACTTATATAGGATGCCGCCGATTTTACGCGAGGTTGCCTTGTCTACTTTTGTCAGGATTTACAGGTTATTTGTGACAAGAAGATGATTTATATTCTGGAAGGGAAGCTTTGATTGTTCGTTTTCTTGGAAGAAGATTTAACCTGGCCAACTAAAATCCATACCGAGCGAATCAGGGGAGTATTTGATTTCATTCTCTTTACTTTTTAACTTTTACATTCTTTACTTGAACATTGGGGACAATGTTCATCTTAAGTGTAAGGGGAGGGTAAAAAGATGATACCTTACATATGCACTTTCGCTTGAGTTTGTTTTGTTTGATAGTAGATGAGTAATAAAACTATGAGAAATACTTGTTAGTGTAATTTTAGCGCCAAATTTAAAATTTTTTACAACATTTAGGAGTGAAACTTTAGTCATAGCAAGCGTCTCATGGATAGGAGGTTGTATGACTAGCACATAACCGTATATTCAGAAAAATTTTCCACCCAAAAATGTGAGGTTCGCCTTTAGATTTGATAGGAAAAGCATTCATTATTAGTGCTTATGAGTGTACCGGTAGCATTTAGATTCTAGAACTTGCGTTAGTGATGCATCCCGAGACCGCTAGTGAGACTACATTCGTGTGGTAGGATTTACTACATGATAAGAGGCATTAGGATCACCCTTGTGTTAAACCCGTATTATAATTACTTGACCATTTAAGTCATATTACTTGGCTAGTTAAGTCAACTAATTTTTCCCACACCCTTTGCGTTGTACTCATTTTTAGTACACGATACCCCTAGTACACCCCTCCGAGCCTATCTTTTCGTTTCTAACTTTAAGCATTTTACTTAAAGGAAGAATTTGTTACACCCCACTTAAATGTACACCCAAATCGCCTTAGCCTTCCGTGTATGCGCTCATTTTTAGTGCATTATTGTTATTTGTTAAACCCTAAGTTAACTTTCTAATTGATTACATGGTTGCTAAGTCGAATCATATCCTTGTACATATTGTTTTGGGACGATTGGGACTCATGGGTAAGTACTTATTTTATGGAGTAATGGGGAAGAACATAATATCATTACCCCCATATGTGCGTTAATCTTAAAAGTGCTCCAAGTGTTTTGATTTTCTTAATTCGAGTCATTAAAATAGTTTAATGTAAAGTATGTAAAGATTCAAGTGTAAGGGGAGTGCTCAAACCCCTATGATGTATTATTTTGGATGGTAGGGTAAGAGTGTATGCAAAAAAAAAAAAAAAAAAAAAAAAAAAAAAAAAAAAAAAAAAAAAAATCGAAAAAATCTAGAAAAAGAAAAAAAAAAAAAAAAGAAAAAAAAAAAAGAAAAAAACATACGGACTACCATCCCGTTTTTATTTTATGTTCATTTTATGATTTTGTTATTTTTCATTTATTAGCTTAAGTCGAGTCTAGTCTTGGCTTAGCAACGCCAACTTGTACATGTAATTAACTAAGATTGTTAACTCGCCACCAGTAAAATTCCCTTTATCCAACAAAACCGTGTAATTCATATCCCTACACCTAACGTTATAACCCTTTAAAAAGACCTCTTTGATAGTTTATCCTAGGTGCTTACGCCATGTGGTGGAGGTTTGATCCTTTCCCAAGCCTATGGTAATCTATTTTGTTATGACAGGTAGTGAGAGATATCTTCCATTTCCATAATGTTATATTACTTTATTACACCCGAGAGATGTGAGTATCTAAACACTATTTGTGAGGTGCTTGTGTATGACCTCCGTGCTTGTCTATTGGTCTTTAGTGGAACGATTATTTGTTGTAATTACTTTTATATTAGTGTTAAATGACCCCTAACTTGTCTTTTGAGTAGAATAAAAGCTCATTTGCTTGAGGACAAGCAAATCTCAAGTGTAAGGGTATATGATGAGGCGAAAAATGATCCGTTTTTAGGGGGTCATTTAAGCCCGAATCCGAATTTATTTGATCAAATATTGCCCTAAATCGTTCCTTTTGTGATTTTAGGTGTTTGGAGAGTGAATTCTGGAAAAGAGGCTATTTTGGACGTTTTTGGAGCATAAAGTGAAGAAAACGACAAAGTACCAAAAATCCAAGCTGGAAATACAAGGTGACGGCGTCAAGGGTTTTCTCTTGACGGCGTCAGACATGAAGATTAATTTACCGTAGCTGGTGACGGCGTCAGATGGAGTTATGACGGCGTCAAAGTGGCCAAGATTAATTTACCGTGGGTGGTGACGGCGTCACATAGGCCGTCACGATTGGATCTAGGGCGTCCGAGGAAGTGTATGGCGGCGAGTTGACGGCGTCAGATTTAACTCTTGACGCCGTCAGGACGATTTTCCTATATATAGTTTTCTAGTTTTTTCATTAAAATAGAGGAGAGAAGTTTTGGTGAAACCCTAAAGACGATTTTGGTGCCTCTTTTACAGGTTTTTCAAGGGTTCCAAACCCTTGAGACCTTGCATTGTAATTGAGATAAGTATACTCTTAATTCAATCAATATGTCTATGTGTTGGTTGTTTATCTTTTGTTCTTATCTTAATTCTACTATGCTAGGCTAGATCTCTCTTGTGTTTGCTTAGATCTAATGAAACCTAGATGTTGATTATGTGTTGATTACTTGTCTATTCTTGTTTTGAATGAATGATTTTATATGTTAGGCTTCAGAAAACTGGCAGATCTCCAAATGGTAACATGCTTGAACGTCTTAAGAAACATGAACCGAGGCGTACTAGGTCTTTATTGGTTGTATTTAATGCATGAGCCACTGTTTACAATCCCTATAGTTGTGCTGGGTCATGGTGTAGGAGGAGATAAGAGCTCATAGAGTTGGGGAGTTATGTATGCCACTCCACGAATGGTATTAAGGAATACAACCCGTCATTCATACAAGTGTAACAAGTAATTAACATGTAAAAGATATCTAGGGAGTAATGAAGTCTAAGTAAACACAATTTCTCCAATTACTGCTCACAACCTTAGTTTCATATTAGTTTAATTTTATTTTCATTAGTTTAATTAGTTATATAGTAGTTTTTGGGTTAGTTGATTAGCAACTAATTCCGCCCACTCTTTCAAAACCCGAGATTTTAATTGCTTTCATAAAATTATAAAAATACAAAAATAATCATCTTTCACCTCTAGAACTATTAATTAGGTTTTCTAATCCTAGCGACACTATTCCTAAGCTGAACGATCAATCCCCCGGTACTTGTCACTATACTATACTACAACGATCAGGTACACTGCCTGGTGGGGGTTGTAAGCCTCGCGAGATCCCTCGAGAGATAAAGCAAGGTGCGATTCCCACGCATCAGATGGCAAATACGGAAGAGAGTCCGTGTGAGGAAGAGGATGCGCACTTGGGATCGTTATGAATCCTTAATGCCATTAATGCATGAAAGGAGTTGCCCACAGTTGAGGCGAAAAACAAAGTGAGAGTGATGTCGTCCAAGATAGATGCTAAGAGACAACGAGCACCTATGGTAGAGACCAAGGGTAAACCGAGGACAAAGTCAAAGGCAGTGGCCAATGGACTTCGATTTGTGTACACGATTGTAAACGGGATCTCCATAAGAGCCTTAGTCGATACAGGAGCAACTCATAACTTTATCTCGGTAGATGAAGCTAAGAGACTTGGGCTTAAGACAATGAAGGATAGTGGATGGATCAAAGCTGCAAACGGAGATGCCAAACCAATTAGAGGGGTTGCACGAGGCGTGAAGGCTAAGATCGGGGAATGGGAAGGAGAGTTAGACTTATCGGTCGTTCCTATGGATGATTAGAAACTCGTACTCGGGATGGAATTCTTCGATAAGGTACAAGCCATTCTCATCATGTTTACTAACACATTGTGCATTTTAGATAAAGGTCAAGTGTGCATGGTGACAATGGAGAGAGGCACAAAGAGTGGAGCCAAGATGATGTCTGCAATGCAACTCAAGACCGACTTCAAGGAGTTGAAGCAAAATACGAGTGGTATATCAAGCGGCGTAGAGGCGCCAAGAGACACCCAAGATGTCTGTGCAAAGTTTAGAGGTGCAACATCGAGTGTTTTACCCGAGCGACGTGCACAAGAGAGTTGCTGCAAAGGTAAAAGATGTATGAGGAGGAGAAATCATGTTACAAAGCACGAAAAAGGATCAACCATGGAAGAAGCCAAAGGAGAATCAAGTATACCCCTCAAGGCATGCCATGGACGAGATACAACAATGTTGAAAAAAATACACGACGAGGACGTCGCGAGCTTAGGTGGGGGAGGATGTCACGACCCGCTCGCTCGATAGAGTCATTTCCGAGGTTGGTCGGGATTCCGGATTGTTCTAGACTTACTTAGAAGTCTCTATGGAATTCTAAGGAAGTTGCAAGAAAGTCTTGGAAGCCCTTGGAAGATATTGGAAGGTCTTGGAAGTTCTTAGAAGCGCTAGAAGCTTCCTCCCATGGAAGGTTGTAGAACCCTCAAATAGAAGGTTGTAGAATCTTCTAGTTTGTACATAGTTGTAGTATAAATAGGACATCCTCATTTGAGAAAGACACCTCTAAAATCACTTGTAATCTCTTGTAAAGTTCTCTCAAGCAATACAAAGTATTTCCCATTTCACTTGTACCTTTCTTTAAAGCTTTCTCTAGTTGTCTAGATCATTGAGTATTCGAGCAAGGCTGACTTAGTCGAGACTAAGTGCCGCACGGAAGAACCTTGTAGAGACAAGTCCGTGACATTAGGCCCCGTTTGGTTCGTGGAATCTTCAGGATTTCGATGGAATTGGAATCTGATTCCATTCCATAGCATGTTTGGTTGGCAAATTCAAGGAATTCAGAATCTGAATTCTATTCCTTAACGTGTTTGGTTGGCAAATGGAATGGAATGAAATCCTTCAAAATCCTATTTTTGTGGAATTCAACATTCCATCGCAAAATGTGAGGAATGTTTATAATTCCATGGAATTCAGTATGTTTATCGGTTATTATTATTATTATTATTATTATTATTATTATTATTATTATTATTATTATTATTATTATTATTAATTTTTTTAATATTAATATTATTAGTTTTGGATATTATTATAATTATTAAATAATTATAATTAATAATAATAATAATAATAAATTTTTTTAATATTAATATTATTATAATTATTAAATAATAATAATAATAATAATAATAATAATAATTTTAATATTAATATTATTATTTTTTTAATATTATTATAATATTATTTTAATAATAATAATAATAATAATAATAATAATATTTTTTTATAATAATAATAATATTATTATTTTATAATATTGTTATAATATTATTTTTTAATATTATTATAATATTATTTTAATAATAATAATAATAATAATAATAATAATAATTTTGATATTATTAAAATATTTTTTTAATAATAATAATATTATTACTTTTATAATATTATTATAATTATATTTAATATTATTATAATTATTAAATAATAATAATAATAATAATAATAATTTTTTTTAATATTAATATTATTATTTTTGGATATTATTATTATTATTATTTAGTTATCAATTTTAATTTAAAATATTTTAATACAATTTGTTTTTGTCATTTTATTTTCTTCAAACTAAACACGCGTTAGTTTTTGCAAATTCCAATTTTTTGAGATTCTAATCCTTAACATTTCAATTCTTTAACATTCCAATTCCTTTACATTCCAATTCTATAGATAGATTCAAATTCCATCAAAAACATTCCGCGAACCAAACGGGGCCTAAATATGTTGCACTACTTAGATATTTTAATTTTGCATTACCCTTGAGTTATCTAACCAAGTCAAACAGGGGTTGATGGAATTGATGAGTCGTGATTACTAAGCTAATTATTAATCCATACATATTGAATTTCTCTACTTGTATAAATAGTTTGTTTTCTTTTTTTTTTAGCTTATTGTGAATTTTGTTTCAAGAATATATAGTTTTGAAAGCAAAATAGTATCGAAGTTGGGGTTGGCTAGCTTGTAAAAGTTATGATATTAGTATCGGTAGGTCATGGTTTCGATTCCGTGCTTCTACAAGTTAGTATTCCCAATATTTTTTGTCGTTTTTTATTTTTTGTTTCTTCCAATCACTTGAGTAAAAGAATATTAATTTACATTTCATTTTGCTGCCAAAAAACTAATTAGGACAAGTCAAGTGAAAAGGGCAAATTGATGAAACATGTTCTTTGGTGTACAGCCATCCGCTCAAACTTTTCCTGAGGTCCTTGGTCACACAGATTAGAAAGCTGATGCTTGAACTTAGTTCAACTGGAATCAACCTTCCAATGGCATAGCCAACCAAGCACTGCTTTTTATTCAGCCTCATTTTTGTAGAAAGCCTAAAAATGATTTACTACTATTTATCATTCAACAGCTACTCAGTCAGTCCTATTAATTCTATGAGCAATTAGCACTAGCAGAACCATAATATCTGCCTCTAATCTTGAACATTCACATATACAGTTCTAGATGGTTCTATATTAGTTTTAATCGTTTTTAATTTGTATTGAGATTTGAGCAGGTCAAAGTTTGTATTTATCAACCCTAACTCAAAGGGACAATGTGGTTGCGGTGAATCTTTCATGACATAGCCTAGAAGAAGGTGCTGCATTAAACACCTTTCCTGTTATCATGGTGATTGTATTAATAGAATAATAGTTGAGTGAACAACTCCATTGATCTGTATACTGATAAAGTTAAACAACTATTAAGTTTGTTAAGTACATTATGACAACTTACAATTAGCCAACTGATCTCTTTATCTTTATTCTTTACTAATAATGGGTACAAAGTGCAACCCTTTGTTGGACCATTAATGTTATAAACATAAGTCGAAGTACTTTGTATTATGTTATATTTATTTTTATAGAATAAAGATTGTATGGGCTATTGGGCCAGAATATAACGGTTATAAACTGTTGTTTAGGATACGCCCAGTGACGAAGCCAGGATTTAAGCCAAATTTCGATTTAGCAATTAACTAATATAATGTCGACCATGATAAAATAACGTAATTCTAGTCTTCTATTTTAAATGCATGAATACTACACAACATGATATGCACAATAAAACTAGAATCTTTGGTATAATATAATTTTGATCTAAAAGTTGGACTAAATGTAAGAGCATATATGTTCAAATCAATTTGAAGCGTCTACCAAATGATAATGCCATATTGACATGTCAAAAACAAAACTTATGATGTAAGAAGTCTGTAAATTAGCAATTTTAAGTTTCAGTTAATGTAAGGTTATAAGCTTTAACCATTTATGAATTTTTGGGTGGGCCAATTATGAATTAATGGATCAATTCTAATTACTAATATAGAAGAATGAATAACCCCTAGAACTTGAGGGTGGGCCTTGGCCAACCCAAGGTTGAATGTGGCTCCGTCCCTGGATACGCCTGTTAGCAGGCATGAAACGGTATTGCATCTCCTTCTGTGAACAGTCACTTTGTTTCATTGGCACCGGTTCATTAGTTATATATAGGATCGATTGTAACAGATTCAGTTAACCTTTTCAGATATATAAATCAATAATATTAGAAGGGTTCAGCCCACTCTCTTGATCCTAATTCTTTGAATGATACTTGTATGCATGATGTCTTTGTGTGGGCTAGGAACCCAATACATGAGCCTGGGATATAGGGCCTGTGAAATTAACTGTTGAAATATAATCTTAGCCCGGATATATTACAGGGACTAATGTTGTCACTCTCTTATTCTCAGTTATATTATTATTGAAGTTTAAGCCTTGTTTGGAGAAGATGAAAAGATGAAGGGCTGCTTGTGATATTCTGGATAGAGCCGTTATGAAGAAGAGTATATATACTCCGCTTATCACTAAGAGTTAAGAAACTCTCCCAAAATGTAACTCCCTGCCTATCTCTCCTAACGGCTATCTTACATAGCCGTTACACCACCACCAAAGCTGCTATTCTTTCTTTTGTTAAGCTGTTATCAGCTTCTTTTGATTCTTGTTGTAATAGAACTAATATCAAGTTAGATATTAGGGGTACGACAGAGTAGCTGGAGTACCCGTTGTTTTTCTTTTGTTGGTTTACCTGATTGAGATCAGGCTGTGTTTTTCTTGGTTACCAATCTGCTTGAGATCAGATTGAGTTTTATTGTTGCTGATTGATTGTTCTCTTTATACTTGATTGATATCAAGTTATTGTATTGATACTGTTTGAGAACAGTTTGGTTGTAATCGTTCGGTTGTTTTTGAGTAATAAAATCATTTGGTTCATGTTTTTCAACATTAACAACACCCTTTTCTTTTGTCTTTGGCTTTTGTATGTTGGAATAACTAGATACTTATTATCAACTCCTGATAGCTATCTCAGGCTACATATGTCTGCTCCAGTCCTCATAGAGCGAAAATTAATCTTTCTCGAGAGTGCGTGTCTGTTCTCAAATATGTTTTGGCTTTCTTATATGAAAGGTGTTCGATGGACAGACATTTTAAAATATGTCGAGATAGGCCATGACAAATAGTTGTTAAAATTTAGATCCTTATATTTATAGCTGAGCTTGTTCTTTAACCTCATTTCCAAGCTACGGATCATTTGTATGATGATGTCACATAGGACTGACCCAAGGCTAGGTTCAAGGTTATCAGCCCTTCCGCTTTCTTGCCCTGATGCACGAACATTTTTTCCCTCTAAAATCATTAATTTATTCTATCCTTTGTTTGGTTCAATGTGATTGATACTTGAAGCTGCTGTTAACTTAAGATATCTTGTTCATGGTCTTGGACTTGATGTGTGGCTACGAGCCGAAGCGCCAGGCCTTCAAGTCGGTCGTAGCCACTGTTAGGAGGCATAACTTCAAATAGTGAATGAGGAATTTGTGATGTATAACCGCTCAGAGGATGTTGTTCATAGGCATAAGGTATCAAGAATACCCATCAATATTTGAGCAGAGGTTCAAGTCTAAACAAACGTAAGTGTTTGAGGTTTTCTCTGTATGTTCTTTGTATTTATCCGGATCAAGTATATTTACTCACTACAATTACAATCGAATTCCATTGATACATTGAGATTAATCTTGTTTACCACTGACTCCTCTTGCAAGAAACACATTTGAAACTAGTCGAATAACTGCACAAAATTGAAAATAAATTCGATAGTGACACCTCATATGTTTCACTACTTAGACATCGTTACTCTGCATTACCCTTGAAGTAGTATATTGAAATTCTTTACTTTTATAAATAGTGTTAATAGTGTTTTTGTAGCTTATTGTGATTTCTGTTTCAAGTATATATATTTCCTAAAGCAAAACAATATTGAAGTTGGGTCTGGCTATTTGGTAAAAGTTATGTTATTGGTACCGGTATGTCGTGTGTTCGATTCCTAGCTTCTATCTGGTAGTTAGATCATTTCTTTTTGTTGTTTTATGGAGTAGTTTCCATCTCTTTTTTGTTTGCTAAGGGTTTAAACAAACAACACTAAACTGAAATTGTAACATTAACGTAAAGATACCATTTCCTCCAAGCATAATTTATTCGAACTATATAATCACTTACACATTCATGAATAAAAGAATATTAATTTAACATTCAATTTGCTGGCAAAAACTAATTAAGACGAGTCCAGAAAGGCAAAGTAGCTTTAAAAGAGTTCTTCATTTATCTATAGTATCTATAAGGGGTTTGGCAACACTTGTGACACCACACCACCATCTCTCACTCCCAACCAATCCCTTTATGCCATACCATTCACCCATTTTTTCCATCTCTCATCCATTTTTTTTGTTGGCATCACTTGTGGCACCACACCACCATCCCTCACTTCATTTTTTTTTTTTTTTTTTTTTTAATTCCTTAAAAAAAAAAAAAAAAAAAAAAAATCCATTAAATTTCATAAAACATTACATAATATTCCTAAAAAACATAAAATAACATTACATAATACTAAAACACTAAATTTCATAATACTAAAAAAATAAACTTCATCGTCTTCATCGGCCACTTCGAGGTATGGTAATTGTTGAGCGTGAATATGCTTCACAAGATCAAATCGAAGATGAAAATGTGTGTCCTCATGTCGTATCTCGGCTAAGGCTGCTTCGTCAAACACCGGTTGGATCGGAGGATCCCGAATATGAACTGGCGAGATTGCGTTACCGGCGTCATGTATAATCATGTTGTGCAATATCACACACGTCATGTATAATCATGTTGGATCGGAGTCAATTGATTTTTGGTAACTATTTTTTTTTTTTATTTTTTTTTTTTCTTTTTGTGTCTTGATTTTTGGTAGCTGATGGGGTATATATAAAAAAGAAAAAAAAAATCTGACCGTTATATGCCAAACGGTCGAATCAAACGGTCAAAAAGTTAATCCAACTTTCAAAATTTTGCTCCTTCTCGTGTGTGAAGCTCCCCGCGCGGTACCGTGAGCAAGGCGGCGGTGTTCCTGCACGGTACCATGGTGCCCTTACCGTGACCATTGCCAAGCCCCTAAAAGGTGTATAGTCAAAGTGAAATGTTGAATTATTGAATGTTGAAAATTAGTCAAATGTGAGAGGAATGTATAATGTAATTAATACTTTTATTAAAACACACCATTATTTAAAAGTACAGTGATTTATTCATATTGTACAACCAACTAAAAGCATATTTACCAAATTAATACAAACAATCTTGCTAAAAAGTACAATAAAATTTTCACAATATACAATTTAAACCAGCTACAACATAATTCAAAATATAAAATAATTAAATACACTAATTAGTGTTATTTTTAAATCACTCTAAATTGAAAAGTACATGTTGTTATAAACATTATACAAATTAATAAATCACACAAAGTTTCATACAAGCTAACAAGTTGATGGTACATATAGTTTTAAAAACCGGACCGGACCAACGGGTTCAACCGAGAACCGATGTCACCACCAATTCAGCTAACCAATAAAAGTCATCCGAAAATGAACCAAAGAGTACCAGTTGAAGCCGATACAAACTGGTAAATCAGGCTTCATCGAGATCTATTTCTTTGGTTAATCGTCACAGGTTACCTGCATATACTATATATAAAGGAAAAAACAAAAAGTGAAAAGTAAAAAGTTGCGAGCAGGCATTAGCTATTACTAAGAACTTTTTATATATTCAGTGATTTGAAGTCTTTTATATTAGTTTTAATAGTCTTTTTTTTCTAAAAAAAAATAATAGAAAAAAAAGTAAAAATAGATTTTGGAGAAAAGGCCAAAATACATCTCTGTGGTATGCCCAAATCCCGCTTTTCATCCTCGTGTTTTTTTGGAAAAAAACCATCCTCGTGTTTTAAAGTTGGCACAAATACATCCCTCCGTTAGTAATGTCAGTTAATGAGGACTAACGATGCAAATGATTTTCTGTTATCTCCTAACAAGAGTTAAAATACTTGCATCATTAGTCCTCTTTGAGTTAAAATATTTGCATCGTTAGTCCTCATTGACTATAGAGTTAAAATATTTGCATCGTTAGTCCTTGTTGAGTTAAAATATTTGCATCGTTAGTCCTCATTGACTATTCTTACGTTTTCATCCTTTTTCATCCGTTTTTCTTACGTTTTCGTCCATTTTTATCCGTTTTCATCCGTTTTTCTTATTTATTTCATAGGTTTTTATCAATTTTTGTCCGTTTTATACGTTTTCATCCATTTTTCTCATGTTTTTATTCGTTTATTCCATTTGTCTCACATTTTTATCCGTATTCATACACTTTTATTCATTTTCGTCTATTATTCTATGTTTTCGTCCGTTTTCCTTATGTTTTTATCCATTTTCATCCATTTTTATACATATATTATGTATAAAAACGGGTAAAAATATATGAAAATGGATAAAAACATATGAAAACTTGACATTTGATAAAAATGTTTCTGTATCGATTTTAAATCATGATTTTGACCCCTTTTTTTATCCGAATCATAACTTATAAACTTATAAACTCTTGTAAATCATCAAACTTTTAAGATTTACAAGAGTTTATAAGTGTATAAGTTATGAAATTTGGTCGAAAACCACTTAAGTTTTGGTAGTAACAGCCATTGTTTTGCAATTTCATGTTAAAATCTCGCGGGTGTTAATGTAAGACATTATTTCGGACAACTTTCGTGTTTTACTCTTTTGATGATTCGAACCAGAAAGGGGTCAAAATCGTGGTTTAAAATTGATACAGAAACATTTTTATCAAATGTCAAGTTTCATATGTTTTTTTTTTTTTTTTTTTTTTTTTTTTTTTTTTTTTTTTTAATCTATTTTCATATATTTTTATCCGTTTTCATACATAATATATGTATAAAAATGGATGAAAACGGATAAAAATATAAGAAAAACGGACGAAAACGTAAAATAATAGATGAAAACGAATAAAAGTGTATGAACATGGATAAAAACGTATGAAATCGTGAGAAAGACATGAGAAAACTGGACGAAAATGTAAGAAAAACAGACGAAAAAGGATAAAAGCGTAAGAATAGTCAATGAAGACTAACGATGTAACTACTTTATCTCAACGAGTACTAACGATGCAAATATTTTAACTCAACGAAGACTAACGATGCAAATATTTTACTCTATAGTTAATGAAGACTAACGATGCAAATATTTTAACTCGGTGAAGACTAACGATGCAATTATTTTAACTCTTGTTAGGAGATAACGGAAAATCATTTACATCGTTAGTCCTTATTAACTGATATCACTAACGGATGGATGTATTTGTGTCAACTTTAAAACACAAGGATGGTTTTGTTCTGAAAGAAAACACGAGGATGAAAAGCAAGATTTGGGCATTCCACAGGGATGTATTTTGGACTTTTCTCTAGATTTTGTAAGCTATCCATGTATCTTTTAGCCCTACAAAATACCATACAAAAGAGTAGAAGGGATATAAAGAAATTCTTTGATTGGTTCTTCCCCAAAGGAATGATCTATTTTATTTGACTAATGATGATGGGGCCAACAAACAATAAATAAATAAATAAATAAAAAGGTATATAACTAAAAATAGATGTTGAAAACATATATTTTAAAAGGAAACTATTAATATACATCGAAAAACGGGTTGACCCGGGACACTTCAAAATAGGCGAATTGACTCGGTTTAATTTCACCCTTGTTTGACCCAACCCGTCAGGTTGACCCAGTTTAAATCGACCCGTTTTTTGACCGGAACGGTTCAACCAGTTGAACCACTCGGGTCGACCTGGGTTTCAAAACATTATATTTAATCCCCAAATCTTCAAACTTTTATTATTTTTCGTTTATAATCTATAAAAAAAAATTTATCACTAAATAATTTATCGTTATAAAATCTCGTTATTATGCACAAGAGCTTCTAGTACACTAAAGTTGATATGATCCTTAGGTTAAGTACAAATCTGTTTTTACCTTTTTGGCAAATGTCATTTTCTTTTGAGCACGTGTTTTACAGTTAAGCAACGGATCGCTACTTTTCATTCAACATCTTTCTTGTAAAAGCCTCTTTAACAATTACTCATACGATTCTTACTCAAATCCTGTCAAACCTAATTTCACCTTATAGAAGATTAAACCTAATTTCATATATAGAATTATCATATAAAAGCAAGATATAAACTACCACCAAATGGCCTAGTGGTAAGTGTTGAATAATGAAGTCCCGTAGGGAATACGTTTTATTAATACGATATATCTGACTATCTTATAATGCATAAATGACTACTATAATTAGAATACTTAAAATTAAGATTTACAAGTTTAAAAGCTTAAAGTACAAGTGATTCAAACACAATTAGACAATTAATACCATAAATGAAATATAATTAGACATTTACAAGTTTAAAAACTTAAAGTACACACCACTTTGTTTTTGCCATTAAAGTTTAAAATTAATGACTTAAAATTGATCATTATGTATATTAAATACAATTAATTAAATAGTCAATAAATACAATTAATACACTTATTAAAATACCCCTTAAATAAGAAATATAAATTATCAAGCATATTGTACAACCAACTTAAACACAATTTCTGCATTAAATGTCACTAATACAAATAATAAAGCATATTATACAAATTTCTAAGCCCGAACGGGCAATGGGCCAAATGGGCTCGAGCCCGAACGGGCACGGGTCAAATGGGCTCGAGCCCGAACGGATACGAGCTAAACGAAATTTTTGATATCCGTAAATTTATTGTCAAAAAGAACATAATAAACTAAAATATGTTCACATATTGTACAAACCAAACAAACTACTAAAAAAACATAAAATAAATAATAAATAAAATAATACAAACAAAGCAAAATTTCATCAAACTTTTGCAATAAAAAACTAATCAGTAAAGCTATTGCCAAAAAACATATAAATAAAATAAATTATTAATCGAAAAAATTAAATTACAGGGTGCCCGCAGCTGCATCGCGCGGAGACCCTGCTAGTATGAATACAATACATAATGAAACCCTAATATACTCAATCTCACATACTGGGCTTGGGCCTTATTTATTATCTAATAGTAAGGTCTTTGACTTTCAAACAAGTGAAAAAAAAAAAAAAAAAAAAAAAAAAAAAAAAAAAAAAGGTAGGGTTTATTCTTCAAAGACGAAGGTTCGAAGACGGCATGTTGCCTGTTTGGATGTCACTGAACGATTCGAACTATTAACATTAACTAGCAATTCTAAAAAAATATAAAAACAAGATGTAACTTAATTACCAAATTAATGTACTGACTTAATGTTAATCATCAATTCTAAAAAAAATACTAAAAACAAGATGTAACTTAATTGCCAAATTAATAATGTATCAGCTTGCCATACACAAGACATGATTACTTGAATCATGTGCAAAGTATACATATTGAGTATTGACACATTGGTACTTGTATAAAAATACCATAAATAGTGTATTTGTAGCTTCCTGTGAAATGTGTTATAGGTATATATATTTTTGAATGCAAAATAATAGAGAGAGTTGGTATAGCTAGATGGCAAAAGTTGTGATATATGTTACGAATGACCCAATCTATCTATGGCAACCACCCTTACTTTTAGTAGATGGAGATGCGTGTTAAAAGTTATGTATAAATATTAATATGTAAATGACTAGTATCGAACCCGAGACCTCGGGATTGCACACAATACAAACGAGAGTCAAAGATTAATAAATATTAATTGTTAGTTATATTTATTAATAACACAAGTTCAAGGATTAATGATCGTTAGTTATTAAATGTATGGACTAATTATCGTTAAAAGGAAACGGAAAGGACTAGAATGTAATTTGGATAGCAAGAAGGATCTGGAACACCCTTTTGAGGTGTATGGCCAGTCGATCAAGCCCAAGGGGGGGGGGGGGGGGTCGACCCATGCCTTGCCTTGCTCCTCAAGTTTACACTAGTATATATACAAATCTTAGGGTCATTCATTCACACCTTTTGTGCACACACAATACCCTAAAGCTTTGGTTTTTCCTTCTCTTTTCCCCTAGCCGATCGAACACCCCTATAACATAAGGGTTTCGATTTTTGTTTTATTAAAAACAATACTTGTGTTTAATCTTGCAATTAATTTGATTCGGTATTAGTTTGTGTGTACAAGAACGAGGTAACAACTCACTATAGTTGTTATTAAGGAATCGATCAATAAAAAGGTAAGGGATTGATCATTGATTCATAAACCCGAATTAGGGTTCATCAATTAATTGAAGATTTGCTTATTTGATTCTTGTTCGGGCTAGAATCACCACGGTACGTTCCTATTTATGTTTTAGTTAATATTTACGTGTTATACTTGATCTAGCTTCCGCATATACGTGTACTTTGATTGTTAAACTCTAACAGTGGCATCACGAGCCATGTATAACATGTAATTGATTACTAAAACGTAATAAAAATCGGATCTTTAGTGTTTTAGATACATGTTTTTTATCTAGGGTTTTCTTTTTAATTTTTTTTTATAAAATTTGAAACCCTAACCCTAATTTATGGGGGGGGGTCGATTTTCCACATAAAACCCTAATAAGGGTTTGTGGTTTACTTGATTAATTTGTAATCACTAGAAACCCTAGGTCTTTAACCGGTTAAGTGAACGTATCTTGTGACCTATGTGCTAATTGTTAGGTTTAATCCGTGACGAAACACGCATGTTAGTCATGGATCTTGTTTTTTTTTATTATTTGTCACATGTTTTAGATATATCTAAAATTGGGGAAGACTCCAATCATATATATTAAAATCAATTTATATGCTATGTGGTGTGTAGATTAGCTTTGGCCTACGCAATTGATTCGTCAATGTATGTGACTCTCTTCCATTAAGAGGAGAAGGCCTTAGTTGATTACATGCATGATTATACCTAGACTTGATTTTATTAGGATCTTTTCTAATAAGGATTGCATGTGGCTAATTGTTTCACTTTATTATTATTAGTTGTTTGTTTTTCTTTGATTACTTGTTTTATTGTTAATTGTTTGACATGATGTAAGCAATAAAAGGGTGATTTTCATAAAGAAAATAATACGGACTAATAATGGTGAAACCCTAAGTGATAAAGATTGAATCTTGTGGAGTCTTATGTGCCAACAACGGTTCGCTTCGCATGGTAATTCGCTCCAAGGCGAGACTAGCAAGATTCATACTTTATTACATGTTTTGAGATTGAATCCATAAACTTTTGCTTGATTGATGTTTTGTACAACATGCTTTTAAAAGTAACTCTTTTAAGACAAATTTATAATCGTGATATAAAGGCTTAGAAAAGAGCCTTAGAGTCTGCCTTGGTTATCACAATCTTGAAAACATCTTAAACGAATTTCTTTTAAAATCATTCTTGTAGAAAGTCATCTTAAGGTTTTTTAAACCTCAAATAAAACTTTGTGTATTAAGTTCACGAATTGGTAATAAAAAGTTTTTATGAAAACTTATGCTATAAAGATGAGTGCATGCATCTTTATACATATTTTGATTGACATATCAAAATTGAATACCTTTAAAATTTAAGTTACATGCCATCTATCTATAAGGAACACTTGAAATTTTAATTTAGTAAACGTGAGACCTAAGCTAAATTATTATAACAATGTAAAATTCTGTTAATGCGTGAGACCATAGATAGTTATTTTACAGTTTCTAAGGTAGACGACTTAATTAAGTTGTCCGTGAGACCTAGAACTTAAGGCATGAAATGGGATGAAACATGCTTACAAGGCAAATTGATGAATCAATTTGATGTAAATCCCATAATGATCTAGGAATTGGAAATCTTGTTTGCCAATTATTGTTCGGCAGATTACCATCTTTTATACTTTCACCACTAGCAGATCAACTGATGTGGTGGAATCTATGTAAAGTTGGATCCTAGATTTTCAAGAAAATTTTGGTGGTTATATGAATATAGCCTATGGGCATTTTATTTTCTTGAAGATATTTATTATCGAAAATACTAATGTTTGAACTTTTATCTGTAGATATGGCACAACCCGATAACCCAACTGTGATTTCTGCTTTCAAGAGTCATTTTGAGAGAGAAAAATTGACTGGAAAGAATTTCAATGATTAGCACCGTTCGCTCAGAATTGTCTTGAGGGCGGCCGGTAAGCTCAATTTCTTGACCGAAGAATGTCCAGCTGAGCCTGCTGCTACTGAATCAGAAGCAGTTAAGGCAGAGTGGAGGGAGAAACATGCTAAGTTTAATGAGGTTGCTTGTTTAATGCTCACTAGCATGAATGCTCAGTTACAAAAGAAGTTTGAATACTTTTTCCCTAAAGATATGCTTGAAGTACTTCAGCAGTCTTATGAGAAATCTCCCGCAGTTGAATTGTATGATGAACTTGACAAGCTACACAACTGCAAGCATGGTGATGGTAAACCAGTTGAAGATTATGTGACTGAGATGAAGGAATCTTTTGATCAGCTTCACAGAATTGGATTTGGTTACCCCGAAAATGTGCAAGTGCACTTGATCAACAGGGCCCTTAACAAGGACTTTGTTGGTTTTGTGCAGAATTTCAACATGCACTGCTCAGGGAAGACAGTCTCAGAATTACTCGCACTGCTTGTTGATTATGAGAAAAGTCTACCAGCCAAGGTCAAGGCTCCTACCCCGCAAGTGTTGGCGATTCATGGGGGGGAATCCAGAAGAAATCGCATGTGAACAAAGGCAAGGGGAAAGGTGGTAAAGGCAAGCAGGTCATGGCCTATCAACCTCAACCCAAGATGAAGCAACATCAGCCTAAGCAGAACAAGGTGAATCCGCCAAACAAAAAGGATCATGCTTGTCACCATTGTCATGAAAAGGGCCATTGGAAGCGCAATTGTCCTCTCTACATTCATGACTTGCGACTCAAGAAGCAGGGTAATGAAGCTGGTAACCCCAGTTCATCAGGTGCGTTCTTTATGATTGAATTATTCACTCTTACTCCTAAATTGAATTCATGGGTATATGATACGGGATGTGGCATTCATATTTGCAATACATTGTAGGGGTTTAGAGTTGAGAGAAAGCTGGCCTATGGACAACAATTCTTGCACGTGGGTAACGGAGCGCATGCAGGAGTTGAAGCTATAGGAGTTTTTAATTTAGTGTTGCCTTCGGGCTTAGTACTATCTTTAAATAATTGTCATTATGCACCGTCAATTGTTAGAGGTGTAATTTCATTTTCATGTTTGTTGAACCTTGGTTTTGAGCATACTATTTCTAGCAATGGAATTTCAGTTTCTTTAATTGGTGTTTTTTATTTTAATGCTATTGCTGTGAATGGTGTCTTTGAAATTTATATGAATGATAATGATAATGCTTTTGTTAAAAATAATTCAATGTATAGCATCAATAATAAGAGAATCAAGAAAGGTCTGGATTCGTCTTATCTTTGGCATTGTCGACTTGCTCACATTGGCAAGGCTCGCATGAAAAAGCTGCAACATGATGGGCTTTTAGATAAGATCAATGATGAATCATTTGATAAGTGCGAATCTTGCATTGCTGGGAAGATGACAAAGAAACCCTTTAAAAATAGGATTGAAAGGGCTAATGATCTACTTGGTCTTATTCACACAGATGTGTGTGGACCACTTAGACATGTGTCAAGGAGGGGTGCTAGCTACTTCTTAACATTTACGGATGATTACAGCCGTTATGGTTATATTTATTTACTTAAGCATAAACATGAGGTGTTTGAAACATTCAAAGTGTTTAAAGCAGAAGTAGAGTTGCAACTTGGAAAGAAGATTAAAGCTCTTCGATCCGATAGAGGTGGTGAATACCTGAGTCAGGAGTTCATAGATTACTTAGCAAAGGAGGGAATTGTCCAGCACCTTACTTCTCCATATACTCCACAACAAAATGGTGTATCTGAGAGAAGGAATCGTACATTGCAAGACATGATACGATCTATGTTTAATCTAACAACTCTTCTTTACTCGTTTTGGGATTATGCCTTAGAATATGCGGTTCGCATTCTTAATATGGTTCCAACAAAGAAGGTTGATAAGACTCCATATGAGTTATGGACTGGAAAAGCTCCTAACTTGTCTTATCTTAAGGTCTGGGGTTGTGAGGCATATGTTAAACGTGACTCAGCAGACAAAGTCCAACAAAGATCTGTGAAATGCATCTTCGTAGGATACCCAAAGGAAACTATGGGATACTACTTTTATTACCCAACTGAAAACAAATTTTTTGTTGCAAGGTATGGAGACTTCTTGGAAAAGGAGCTCATATCTCAAGAATTCAATGGGAGAGTATATGATCTGGAAGACGATCATGAAGATGTAGAACCTTCTGAAAACACTAGCCAACTTCCTGGGGAACCTGAAAGTTTAGGTCCTCCACCTAAAGTTGAAGTGGTTCCCATTCGTAGGTCATCTAGACCTGTGAAAGCTCCTACACGTCTATGTCTTAATGTAGAGTGTGAGGAAAACTTGATAGGAGATCTTAATGAACCTACAAGTTACAAAGCTGCCATGAATAGTCCTGAAAAAGAAAAATGGTAGGTTGCTATAAATGGGGAAATGCAATCCATGGAAGACAATGAAGTCTGGGAAGAAGTAGACCTACCTCTGGGTGCCAAGTTAGTTGGGAGTAAATGGCTCTACAAGAAAAAGACAGATATGGATGGCATTGTACACACCTATAAGGCTCGTTTGGTAGCTAAAGGCTATACTCAAACTTTTGGTGTTGACTATGAGGAGACCTTTTCTCCTGTAGCTGACATCAGGGCTATTAGGATTCTTATAGCCATAGCCGCTTACTATGACTATGAGATTTGGCAGATGGATGTCAAAACCGCCTTCTTAAATGGTCGCCTAGATGAAGACATCTATATGGCGCAGCTTGAGGGGTTTGTAAATCCAGAATTTCCAAATCGTGTATGCAAGCTTAAAAGATCCATTTATGGATTGAAGCAAGCATCACGACAATGGAATAAGAGATTTGACAGTGAGATTAAAAAGTATGGATTCACTCAAAATCTTGATGAGCCATGTGTATATCACAAAGCTAGTGGGAGTAATGTAATTTTCCTTATATTATATGTTGATGACATATTGATCATGGGAAACGACATTCCAAGTTTGCAAAAGGTTAAGGTTGGAAGTTGTTTTTCTATGAAAGATTTAGGGGAAGCTGCATTTATTCTGGGAATCAAGATATATAGAGATAGATCTCAGCGATTAATTGGATTAAGCCAAAGTGCTTACATTGATAAAATATTGAAGAGATTCAATATGCAAAATTCCAAGAAGGGATATTTGCCGATGCAAGAACAACATGGCTTGAGCGAGAAATGTTAGGAATACGTTTATTCATATGAAGACTCGGTCACCCCGAGTATAGTTTAGCATGTTGTAGCTCGTAGTATTTATCTTATTAGTTAGTACGTAGTTTAGTATTAGTTAGTATTTGTGGAGTCGGGTTGGGTCTTTACCCACTGTCAGCTCGCTCCACAACCCGTTTCAGGGGGCGTTTCTATTGTAACTATAAATACCCTCTCCCACCCAAGGGAAAGGGTTGGACCTTCACTTGCAATCTAACATTTCTCTATTTTCTCTCAAGGCTCCCAACCTCATCACTTTCTCTCTCTAACTTCTCACTAGTAATATCTACTTAAAATCAACCTAAACACTAAACCATCCATGTTTTCATATTAGAGTATACTACAATTGGTATCAAGAGCCATGGTTCTATCCTAGGATTCGTGGTATGCTCGTAGTTATAACTTGGTTTGTGGTTTTAGGTTGTTTCGAAGTTCATATAGTGGGTTTCACACGACTTTGATCTCGTTTGGTGTTTGTATTGGCATGTTTCTTGTACTTTCTTGATTAGATGAGTAATTAGTTCATAGGTTTGCATTTGGAGCAGCTGAATTTCTCATTTGTGTGGTAAAAAGTGTGATTTTGGGCGTTATTCTTACCAGCGAGTTGATGTTTTCAAGTAGAGAGTTGGCAGGTTCTTACTAGCGAGTTGACGTTAGCGTGTTGGCTTTTTGCCATTTTGGGACATACGGACAAATCGCTACGATTGTGACAGTTTTGTCTCATTACTAGCGAGTTGTCAGGTTTTGGAACTAGCGAGTTGGTAGTAGTGAGTTGAGCAGTTAGCGTGTTGTCAGATTAGCGATTCACTAGCGAGTTGTCAGGTTTTGGAACTAGCGTGTTGGCAGTAGCGAGTTGAGCAGTCAGCGTGTTGTCAGATTAGCGATTTGTCTACCAGCGAGTTGTTACACTAGCGAGTTGACTCCATCCAGCGAGTTGGTGATTAGGGATTTGGTATTAGAGAGTTGCTTCCATTTAGCGAGTTGTCTGCTAGCGAGTTAGTTCCAGTATTCAGTGAGTTGGTATTGTCAGAGGGTTGTTACGTTCTAGCGAGTTGTTCAGGTCTAGAGAGTTGTGGTATTCTTAGTGAGTTGGTTTAGGTGCATTAGTGTAAGTTGTATGTTGTTACGACTTAAGTTGTTACCACCATCTCTACAGTAACTTGACGTTGTGAGGCTAATCTTACGACTTGACTTGTTATTTTAATAGTAACTTGACGTTTTGAGACTAAACTTACGATTTGACTTGTGTTCTGTGGAGCGGTTGTAATTCGACTTGTTGCAACAAAACACGAAACACACTTGTGTTTACAACTTGACATTTGGACTTACTCACTTTCAATAGCATGGCAAGTACTTCCTCTGATGACATTCAGGCCGCAGGGTCAGATACTCGTCCTCCTATGCTGGACAGAACTGACTATGAATCATGGGCAAAAGGATTCGTCTCTACTGCTTGGGTAAGGAAAACGGTGTTAACATCTTGAAATCCATTGATGAAGGACCTTTTCGAATGGGCACCACTAGAGACACAATCGCAGCCACTGATGACCAACCTGCTGCAGTCGGTCCAGATAGACCTCGCACCTACAATGAGCTGTCTGATGAAGAAAAGAAACGCTATGATGCTGACATCAGAGCATCGAATATTGTCATTCAAGGGCTTCCTAAAGATGTCTATAAACTCATCAACTTCAACACAGAAGCCAAAGCAGTTTGGGATAATGTGAAGATGCTTCTTGCAGGGTCTGAGTTAACCAAAGAAGATCGGGAGTCTCAGCTATATGATGAATTTGAGCACTTCAAAATGAACCCAGGTGAAAGCATCACTGACTACTATGTCAGATTTCACAAGCTGGTCAATGATATGAGATCCATCAAGATGACAATGCCTAACATTCAGCTTAACTCAAAATTCGTGAATAACATGGCACCGGAATGGGATAGGTTTGTTACAGCTGTTAAACTCAACAAAGGTCTCAGGCATACTAATCATGAACAACTCTATGCATATCTCCAACAACATGAGAAACATGCTGCTTATGATCGGTTAATGCGAGAAAAGCTCAATCCTTCAACAACAAATAAGTCTCTTGCCTTTGTCTCTAATGTTCAACAACTCACTCAACCTTTAAATGATCAATCTCAACCACAACAATCTTCATCCAGGTCTACTCCAACTAATGGTCAATCACCAACTCTCTCACCATCTGATTTAAACACCCACCTGGACTCTGGGTACTCTCACACTGACATGATGATTGATAATCTCTCCAACCAAGTCTCCTTATTAGTCCAACAGTTCAGAGCTGTACTTCCACCAACTAATAACCAACTCAGGACTTCGTCTAACCCACGAAATCAGGCAGTCATAGAAGATGGAAGGGTGGTGGTGCAGAATGTGCAAGGAAGACAAAACCTCAATCCAAGAAATGCTGGTAGAGAAAATGGGCAGTATAGAGTCGGGAATGCGCTTCAAGTACAAGCTAGGCAGCCTAAGTGTTATAACTGTGGAGGGTTGGGCCACATAGCTAGGAATTGCACTCACCCAAAGCGTCCTCAAAACTCTGAGTACTTCAAGGACAAGATGTTGCTAATGCAGGTGCAAGAGAATGGAACTGCTTTGGAGGAAGAAGCTCTGCTCTTTCTGGCTGGTGATGACGGGAATACGTTTGATGTTGATGTGGATGATCAACCTGTTCAGGACATGGCACAAAATGATCCGAACATCTTTCAAGTTGAAGATTGAGATGCTTTTGACTCAGATGTTGATGACGAACCCACAGCTCAAACCATCTTCATGGCTAATCTGTCTGCAGCTGCTCCATCTCCACAACAGTCTGGCTCTTCCATCACATCTACTATCTCTGAGGTACCAACGTCACTTAATTCTTGATACGTGGGAATCGCACCAGGCTTTGCCTCTCAAGGGATCTTGAGAAACTTACAACCCCCACCAGGCAGTGTACCTGATCGTTGTAGTATAGTATAGTGACAAGTACCGGGGGATTGATCGTTCAGCTAGGAATAGTGTCGCTAGGATTAGAAAACCTAAATACTAGTTCTAAAGATGAGGGATAATTATTTTTGTATTTTTATAATTTTTAGAAAGCACGTAAAAATCTCGGGTTTGAAGGATTTGGGCGGAATTAGTTGCTAGTCAACTAACCCAATACTAAAGATGCAATCAAAATAAAATACTATAAATGAAAATAAACTAAATTAAACTAAGGTTGTGAGCAATAAGTAGAGAAGATGTGTTTACTTAGATTTCACTACTCCCTAGATATCTTTTACACGTTAATTACTTGTTATAGTTGCGTGGATGACGGATTGTATTCCTTAATACCATTCATGGGGTGGCGCACTTAATTCCCCAATCCTATGAGTGCCTACTTCACTCCTATGTCGAGCCGGCTAAGAAGCTCCTAACATGGGATCATTAGAATTTACTCATGCATTAAATACAACCAATAAAACCTAGTGCACGTCAGTTCATGTTTCCTAAGACGTTCAAGCATGTTACCATTTGGAGATCTGCCAGTTTTCTTAAGCCTAACATCGAAATCATTCATCCAATACAACCATAAACAAGTAATCAACACATAATTAACATCTAGGTTTCATTAGATCCAAGCAAACACAAGATAGATCTAGCCTAGCATGATGGAATTAAGACAAGAACAAGATATAGACAACCAACACATAGACATATTGATTGAATTAAAAGAACATTTATCTCAATTACACATGAAAGGGTTCAAGGGCTGAGAACCCTTGAAAAACCTGTAAAATTTGTACTAAGTTCGGCCTTAGGGTTTCTCCAAAACTTCTCTCTTTTTATGTGTAAAAATTAGAAAACTATATATAGGAAATAGGGTCTGACGGCGTCAAGACAAAATCAGTGACGCCGTCATCTCGCCGCCAAAATACTTCTCGGACTGCCTTGATCTACTTCTGACGCCGTCATGTGTTATGTGTTTCCAGGCCGTCATGCATTTTACTCTTGACGCCCTACTTCGTGACGCCGTCATTTCTGTACTGGGTCGTCATGGAAATTACTCTTGACGCCGTCAGAAACTCCTTCTTGACGCCGTCACCTACTGTTCCCAGCAAGGAAAATTAAGACTTTGGCGTTTTCTTCACTTTTATGCTCCAAAAACGTCCGAATTGCTTCCTTTTCCAGATTTCTCTCCCAAAGTACCTAAAATCACAAAAGGAACGATTTAGGGCAATATTTGATCAAATAAATTCAATTCCGGGCTTAAATGACCCCCTAAAAGTGGTTCATTTTTCGCCTCATCATATACCCTTACACTTGAGATTTGCTTGTCCTCAAGCAAATGCGCTTTTATTCTACTCAAAATACAAGTTAGGGGTCATTTAACACTAATATAAAAGTAATTACAATAAATAATCGTTCCACTAAAGACCAATAGACAAGCACGGAGGTCATATACTAGCACCTCACAAATAGTGTTTAGATACTCACATCTCTCGGGTGTAATAAAGTATAAATTACAATATGGAAATGGAAGATATCTCTCACTACCTGTCATAGCAAAATAGATTACCATAGGCTTGGGAAATGATCAAACCTCCACCACATGGCGTAAGCACCTAGGATAAACTATCAAAGAGGTCTTTTAAAGGGTTGTAACGTTAGGTGTAGGGATATGAAATACACGGTTTTGTTGGATAAAGGAAGTTTTACTGGTGGCAAGCTAACAATCTTGGTTAATTACATGTATAATATGGCGTTGCTAAGCCAAGACTAGACTCGACTTAAGCTAATAAATGAAAAATAACAAAAACATAAAATGAACATAGAATAAAAAGGGATGGTAGTCCGTATGTTTTTTCTCTTTTCCTTTTTCTATTTTTTTTTTCTTTTTCTTGATTTTTCGATTTTTTTTTTTTTTCATACACTCTTACCCTACCATCCAAAATAATACATCATAGGGGATGAACATTCCTCTTACACTTGAATCTTTACATACTTTACAATGAACTAATCCAATGACTCGAATTAAGAAAATCAAAACACTTGGAGTACTTTTAAGATTAACGCACATATGGGGGTAATAATATGATGTTCTTCCCCATTACTCCATAAAATAAGTACTTACCCATGAGTCCCAATCGTCCCAAAACAATATGTACAAGGATATGACTTGACTTAGCAACCATGTAATCAATTAGAAAATTAACTTAAGGTTTAACAAATAACAATAATGCACTAAAAATGAGTGCATACACGGAAGGCTAAGGCGATTTGGGTGTACATTTAAGTGGGGTGTAACAAATTCTTCCTTTAAGTAAGATGCTTAAAGTTAGAAACGAAAAGATAGGCTCGGAGGGGTGTACTAGGGGTTTCGTGTACTAAAAATGAGTACAACGCTAAGGGTGTGGGAAAAATTAGTTGACTTAACTAGCCAAGTAATATGACTTAAATGGTCAAGTAATTATGATACGGGTTTAACACAAGGGTGATCCTAATGCCTCTTATCATGTAGTAAATCCTACTACACGAATGTAGTCTCACTAGCGATCTCGGGATGCATCACTAACGCAAGTTCTAGAATCTAAATGCTACCGGTACACTCATAAGCACTAATAGTAAATGCTTTTCCTATCAAATCTAAAGGCGAACCTCACATATTTGGGTGGAAAATTTTTCTGAATATACGGTTATGTGCTAGTCATACAATCTCCTATCCATGAGACGCTTGCTATGGCTAAAATTTCACTCCTAAATGTTGTAAAAAAAATTTAAATTTGGCGCTAAAATTGCACTAACAAGTATTTCTCATAGTTTTATTACACATCTACCATTAAACAAAACAAACTCAAGCGAAAGTGCATATGTAAGGTATCATATTTTTACCCTCCCCTTACACTTAAGATGAACATTGTCCCCAATGTTCAAGTAAAGAATGTAAAAGTGAAATAAGTAAAAAGAATGAAATCAAATACTCCCCTGATTCGCTCGGTATGGATAATAAGGTGGCCAGGTTAGATCTTCCTCCAAGAAAATGAAAAATCAAAGCTTCCCTTCCAGAATATAAATCATCTTCTTGTCATACATAACCTGTAAATCCTGAGAAAATAGACAAGACAACCTCGCATAAAATCGGCGGCAACCTATATAAGTTACTAAATCCTAGAAAACAAAATAAGATATAATGCTTGTGGAATGAAGTTTGCAGATCTCCTGGAGATTATAAAACTTAACAATTCACAAAAACCATAAGACTCCGTTAGAAAAACAAAACCAGTAAAATTTCCATATTGTTTTTACACGTGACGCCGTCAAGAGTTAACTCGTGACGCCGTCAGAAGTGACCTGCAGAAATTCTTATGTTAAGTTTCCGGAAAATTTCTGGAAAAACTTGGTCTCACTTCCTGGAAAATCCTGCAAAACTTCATTATGACTCAATACAAGCATTTGACTCGAACAAATACGAATATACATGTTCATTTAATATTGTGGAGAATCATGATCGGTTTGTTTCTTGAAAACATATTTGGGGTTTCCCCTTACACTTATCTTTTGCAAAAATACTTTTAGGTGGAGTTAAGACTAGGCCAAAACAACAAAGTAAAGTATTTCCACTATTTAATTGAGAAACATGATCTACCAACAATAAAAATAAAGCATGCATACGGAAGCAAATAACAAACAAACAAAATAAAATCACACAAAACATGGGTTGCCTCCCAAGAAGCGCTTTTCTTTATTTACGAGTCTTGTAGCTAGACTCAAGGTCATGGGTTACTACGTGACCTCATCGTTGGTTCCACTCTCTAGGTCGTCTTCTAAACTAGTATCGCTTTCGTAGTGTAAGTACTTCAGGTCTTCGAACTCGAAGATATCTTTTCGATACTTAGAACCAAGCTTACTAACATCCTTAAAGAATCCACATGATAAATCATAAGTGTTCTTACACCCTCTCCGAACATCTTCATTGCACAAAATAAGTTGGGAACTCATCTTATCAAGCCCGTCACAATCGATTTCCTTAAGGTCTCTTCTCTTGTATGGCGTTTGGTATGAAACCCACCTAATTCCATCAGCGAAGGTCATGATTCCGTTCCGGTCATCAATTATCAGATTAGTGATCTCGCAAAAGGGCGCCCCAAAAATGACTTGCGATAATCTAGGGTCGACATAGTCTTCGATATTGTCCACAATCGTAAATTCCATAGTGAATGCCATATTTCCTACAAACACCTGGATTTCATGATCCCTACCAACCACTTTCTCTCCCTTGTAAACCATTCCCCATCTGCAGATATTGTTATAATGGAATAGGGACATAAAATTCTTCGGCAGGAATACGTTAATGTAGATGTTATCGAAGTACTTATGACCGATCATGCAGGGAATTTTGAGATTATTCGGATCACGCGGTCTTATCTTTCCCGACTCTCCATCCTTTGATCCGTATAGATTCCCCTCAAGGGAAGGACGATACTCGTACACCTCCTCATTACCCCTACGAAAAATTACCTTCTTAACACCATTGGTGAATAATGCACTACCATCCTTCTCATCAAGGATCACTTCCGATTCACTGATAAATGGTCTCCCAAGAACAAGGTTGGTTAACGTTTGATTGGTGAAAGGGTCCACGTCATCGACCACGGTGAGGTCAATATTGTAAACAAGTTCTCCAATCACAATTGATAAATTTTTCATTACCCTTGCATTATTAACTCTCTCGCACACAATGCGTTCTGGGAAGGCTTCGTGGTATAAGGAAAGGGGGATTATGTTGACTGGGAAGCTAGGATCTATATGACTATCGGTTAAGAGCTTTTCCTTAATGGTGCAGGAGATCTTGAAAACTTTAGGGTTGCTTTCCTCAGTCCCATTGCTACTCCCACTAGTAACATCCTCCATTTTTCTCTCGGGTTCCTCTATAATAGATTTACCCAAAATGGCTGGATTTCTCTCATGCTCTTCCGATCTCTCTTTCCCTTCATCCGATTTGCCAGATTCTTGAGCGGTGCACTGCTCGGATGAGTTGGTAGGTCTTCTGGCCAAATCGTGGTCTACCCCTAAGGTCTCATCTTTAGCTGTATGACCAATTTTGTTAGTTTGTTGTTGGGTTGGGTTGGGTATAGAAGCAGATATCGTGGTGATGGTGTTTACGAAATGGATTGGTCTTAGGGGGTTGACGGGTTCTTTTCCTCTTGGTGATAGATGTTTGAATAACTTACTAGGACTTTTTATTTTCACAGAGGAGGTTGGTGGACTCATGACGGTAACAGACTTAACCTCATCAATGTGAATGGGTTTATTAACAACATGCTCTTTGATAGCAGTTAACAGATTACAAATCTTGTTGTTCATATCAGCCTGCTGTTGTCTAAATTTAGCCTCGAGCGTAGAGAGCTGTAATTCTTGAGATAGAATGAATTTTTTTAGAGCATCTTCACAGCTTTGCCTAGGAACGCTTTGTGATGGAAAATGCTCGGACCAAGTGAGTGGTGAGGAGTCATTGAAGGATACGCTCCGCGTTTGGTACCCTCTAAAATTAGGTTTATCCTTCCATGCCTCATAGGCCTCGCCAGAAGTTCGAGGACCTTGACCCACGTGTGACGATGTGAATTCATTATAAGCACGTTTAGGAAGCTCCATGCAGTTATGAGTCTCGTGAGGGCCATTACATAATTTACATGTAGAAGCAATTCTGTTTACTTGGCTTGAAGGCTTTTGAGCTTCGTAAGATTTCATGAGAGACTTGAATCGACCTTCAAGTTCCATGATCCTACGGTCGGGAGTGCTAGAATTATTCGAAGGCAAAGATATTGCCTTGACCGTTTTGTTCAAATCACGGGGATCATTCCAACTTTCGTTGTCATAGAGAGCAAGATCTTCTATGAGTTCCCATGATTGTTCCGCACTTAGATCACGTAGCTTACCACCGGCCGATTGGTCAATGGCTCGCCTCGTGGAGAGATCGATATGGTCATAAAAGATTTGGACTTGGAGCCAAAGATCTATGCCATGATGAGGGACTTTTTGGAGTAAGTCCTTGAAACGAGTCCATGCTTCATAGAGAGATTCATTTTCACGTTGTTGGAACATCAAGATGTCATTTCTAAGCTTAGTAGTTCTCCCCGGTGGGAAAAATTGAGCAAGGAAACGAGTGGTGAGATCATCCCATGTGGTGATGGATCCCGCAGGTAAATGCTCAAGCCATTGACTAGCTTGATCCCGTAGAGAGAATTGGAATAGGCGTAATCAGGTTGTCTCTCTAGTTTCAACATCTAAGTCTATGGAATCTACGATTTTGAGGAAGTCCTTAAGATGTTGGTTTGGATCTTCGGAACGAAGTCCATGGAATGCACATCCGCTTTGCACCAATCGGATGGTGTCGGATCGCAAGGGGGTCACATTGGCTCCGGTGAGCTCAATGGTGTTTCGGTAGCCTTGGTGGCTAGGTCGGGAATACTCTCCTAAGGTTCGGGGCCTAAGAGGTTCTAGTGGTGGGTTTTGTTGTGGTGGGATGACGAGTTCAAAGATGTTCCCATCGTCCATGATGTCGGGTGGTGAGGAGTTACGAACAAAAACACAAAGAAATAAGATAGACTAAAGAAAACCTAAAAATAAAAATAAAATCTTACTAGAAAGGAATCTAGCAAGTAGACCTAATAAAAAAGAGATTCTAACCTAGACAATAACTATTCCCCGGGCTGCGGCTCCAAAAACTTGATACGTGGGAATCGCACCAGGCTTTACCTCTCAAGGGATCTTGAGAAACTTACAACCCCCACCAGGAAGTGTACCTGATCGTTGTAGTATAGTATAATGACAAGTACCGGGGGATTGATCGTTCAGCTAGGAATAGTGTCGCTAGGAATAGAAAACCTAAATACTAGTTCTAAAGATGAGGGATGATTATTTTTGTATTTTTATAATTTTTAGAAAGCAAGTAAAAATCTCGGGTTTGAAGGATTTGGGCGGAATTAGTTGCTAGTCAACTAACCCAATACTAAAGATGCAATCAAAATAAAATACTAGAAATGAAAATAAACTAAATTAAACTAAGGTTGTGAGCAATAAGTAGAGAAGATGTGTTTACTTAGATTTCACTACTCCCTAGATATCTTTTACACGTTAATTACTTGTTATAGTTGCGTGGATGACGGATTGTATTCCTTAATACCATTCATGGGGTGGCGCACTTAATTCCCCAATCCTATGAGTGCCTACTTCACTCCTATGTCGAGCCGGCTAAGAAGCTCCTAACATGGGATCATTAGAATTTACTCATGCATTAAATACAACCAATAAAACCTAGTGCACGTCAGTTCATGTTTCCTAAGACGTTCAAGCATGTTACCATTTGGAGATCTGCCAGTTTTCTTAAGCCTAACATCGAAATCATTCATCCAATACAACCATAAACAAGTAATCAACACATAATTAACATCTAGGTTTCATTAGATCCAAGCAAACACAAGATAGATCTAGCCTAGCATGATGGAATTAAGACAAGAACAAAATATAGACAACCAACACATAGACATATTGATTGAATTAAAAGAACACTTATCTCAATTACACATGAAAGGGTTCAAGGGCTGAGAACCCTTGAAAAACCTGTAAAATTTTTACTAAGTTCGGCCTTAGGGTTTCTCCAAAACTTCTCTCTTTTTATGTGTAAAAATTAGAAAACTATATATAGGAAATAGGGTCTGACGGCGTCAAGACAAAATCAGTGACGCTGTCATCTCGCCGCCAAAATACTTCTCGGACTGCCTTGATCTACTTCTGACGCCGTCATGTGTTATGTGTTTCCAGGCCGTCATGCATTTTACTCTTGACGCCCTACTTCGAGACGCCGTCATTTCTGTACTGGGTCGTCATGGAAATTACTCTTGACGCCGTCAGAAACTCCTTGACGCCGTCACCTACTGTTCCCAGCAAGGAAAATTAAGACTTTGGCGTTTTCTTCACTTTTATGCTCCAAAAACGTCCGAATTGCTTCCTTTTCCAGATTTCTCTCCCAAAGTACCTAAAATCACAAAAGGAACGATTTAGAGCAATATTTGATCAAATAAATTCAATTTCGGGCTTAAATGACCCCCTAAAAGTGGTTCATTTTTCGCCTCATCAATTCTAATCTGAATTATCCTACCAATCCACAGGGGGCGTGTGACTCAGTACAACTCAAGAATATTGACAACACAGACACCACTGATATGGGAAATACCAATAATATCCCATATGAAAGGTATGTGAATGACAATGGACTGCCAGTTGTACCAAGTGACATGCCGTCGGTTGATTCTAGTGAACTTGAGCTGCATGAGCACACTATATACAACCCTGATGATTCCTTGATCACTAGAGTTAACATCCTTAAGGATCAGGTGACCATATACGAGCAGCGTGCTAAATTTGAGCTTAATGAACGTGAGCAAAAAATGGAATGGCAAATGCGTGCTTACATATCTGAAAACAATTCCAAACAAGAAACATTGAAAAGGGAGTTAGTATCTTTAAAAAAAACAATTGGATCAAACTGTTAAACAAAAACATGAAATTCAAAAAGGGTTGACTTCAATCAAACTCGAATACAAAGATAAAGAAACTAAACTTCTAAATGATTTCTCAAAACTTAAAATGTTGAAAAATAAATTGGAAGATAAGTTGTACACGCAAGGCCAAACCATTCAATCTGCTCAAATGATGCAAAACCATAGGAAACTAAGTGATGAATTTAGTGAACAAGATGCCTCTAAGACTAAAGCCAAATTCCTTAGAAATGGTTTAGGTGCTCAACCTGCGTTATATGATGCAAACACTATGCTTGAACCTAACCATGCCCCTCCTGATGTGAGATCCTATGACGAGATTAATGAGGCGGAGGATAGAACTAGGGAAAAACTTGCTGAGCGATTAAAGGATCCCCTGTGCATAGCTAAAAATATTGTGTTTCACCATGATTATACTAATGACAATCGTTCAGCCATTTTTGTTCCTCAAAAGAAAATCCTCCCTGACAAAGTGTTTTGGAATATTGACATGGAAAAAATGAAAGCTGAAAGAATTGTAGGTAACACACGCACTATCTTTAGGATTGCTGACCTAACCATCTATCCTCTGAACACACCCAGACACCTTGTACCATATACTCTTCCCACACAGTGTAATACCCTAATTGGGTTATATGTTCTAGGTCAATTGTTTAATGACTTTGAAAAAACATGTAAAATAAGAATTACACCAACGGGGATTACAGAAGGGGAAAAGGGTTTTGAGCAAACAAAACAGTGTTACCTAACTGAAGTCATGCCATTTTTCGATCTTCTCAAAAAATATTTTGAGGGCCTTAAAAATACCATTAATAATGATGTGACTCAAATGAAAAAGGTCTTTAAAGAGGTGGAAAGTGAGGGTAATCAATTGGCTATTGATCTCAAATACAGTGAAATTGACAGGAAAAACATTCTCATTATGAATGAAAACTTGATTGATAATTGCATTGCACAGGATATTTTTTACACTGTCACCGGCTCAGCATTATCTGCTCGACAATTTCATGAAATGTCGATCACTTTAAATGTCTTCCAGAATCGTATGATTGAGCTTGAGGGGGAGAATTAGAAACTAAATAACAAAATTCAAAACGACTACCATGATAACATGGTCATGAATTTCTCAAAACTAGAAGTTGATAATCTTAACTTGCAACTAAAATATCAACATCTAGAAGAAAACATAAAAATATCAAATGCCAAGACATGTTTGGATGCTCCTGAGTTTGACACATGTTTTGAATTAGCCAAAAAGGATGAAGTAATTCAAGCTCACTCAAACTCGATTCGGAAGTTGAGGGCCCAAATTGCACAATTAAAGTCGAACAAAGGCGACGTGACCAATACCAATTACCAGAAGTCGATAGATTCTCAAAATTGTCAGATACAAGGCATTATCAATGAATTACAACATGAAAATGAGTGGCTTCGTGCTGAAATGTCAAACGCTAAACAACGTTACAAAGAGTTATTTGAGTCTATTAAAATAACACGTGACCAAAACGATGAAAGAGTCACTTCTTTGTTAAATGAAATTTAGAATCTAAAGACTATGGTGAAGAGTAAAATGCCTGTCATATCATGTGATCATGCAATTTCCAATGTACATGCTTGTCAGAAATATGCGTGCGATGCTTTGAATGTCTCTTTTCCCCTTAGGAACAATAAGTTAGTTCATAGCAACTATCTTAGATATCTTAAGGATTGCCTGGTCATACTTAGAGAAACCATTGAAGATGAGAGGATACCTAAACCACTGGATGATGTTATTGTTGGTGCATGCTTCCTCACTAATAGAGCCCAGGAATTATTAGAATACGCTATAGGATCATGCCCCAAGAATGATAACAAGTCGGATAGGTCGTTTGCGTCGCACTCTAACATTGGCAACAAACATGTTACATTTGATTATCCCCAAACCATGTCACAATCCACCATCATGATCACCGGTAAACAAGTGGCAATTAAGCATACTAATGTTCCCGTCATTGCTTCTACAGGAGTAAACGGTGTATCTAAAGCTAGCAAGTCACAGCCTAGGTGCAATACAAAGAATGATAGGACTTTGCCGGCTAAGAGTGCACTTATGAAGGAAGTAGAAGAATCCTCTATGAACAATAAAGTTATGATTAATGAAAGGAATCGAGTTGAATCAAACATTTGTGTTAACAATGATGTAATTAATTCGAATTCTGGTGCTATTTGTAAGACTTGTAACGAATGTTTATTTTTTGGTAATCATGATGCTTGTGTTGTGTCCTTCTTAAAATCCACTATGCAATCTCCGGTCATGAATGTTTCAAGTGCTAAAAGGGTTAAACAAGTCTGGAATAAAACATGAAAGGTGATCACTAATGTTGGTTATCAATGGAGACCTACTGGAAGGAAATTCACCCTAGGAGAAAAGTGCCCGTTGACTAGGATCACTAACTCCAAAGTTGTGCCAATTATGAAATGGAAACCTACTGGTAGAAAGTTCCCAATAGAAGCACTTAGTACCACTCCTAGGTCTAGTGCATCAAAATGTGAAAATTCCAGTGATATATCCGTGACATATGATAATCCAATATTTGTGTATGCTAACCAAACGGACCCCAACTGTTTACGGGGCTCTAGTTTTCAGTTATCCACCATTGTCTGGTTTCAAATGCAGGTCGTACAAATCGCCCTTTGGTATATGACTGGAGATCGCTCGCGGCTCAAGAATTTCGTGGAAAAGTTCATTGGTACGGCCAGATTTGGGAATAACCATTTTGGATCTATAATGGGTTATGGTGATTACGTCTTTGGAGACAGTGTGATATCCAGGGTATACTACGTGGAGGGACTTGGACACAATCTATTTTCTGTTGGTCAATTCTGTGACTCTGATCTTGAAGTTGCCTTCAGAAAGCACACCTGTTTTGTTAGAGAATTAGATGGTGTAGATCTCCTCAAAGAGAGTCGGGGCACTAACCTTTATACCATCTCTATTGAAGACATGCTGTGGTCCTCTCCAATTTGCTTGCTTTCAAAAGCCTTTAAGAACAAATCATGGTTGTGGCATCATCGTTTAAACCATTTGAACTTCGGTACCATCAATGAACTCACACGCAAGGATCTTGTTCGAGGCTTGCCCATACTTAAGTATGAAAAATATCATCTATGTTCCGCATGTCAACTGGGCAAGAGCAAAAAGCACACTCACAAACCCAAAACTGTCAATTCCATCATGGAAGTCCTACATACTCTTCACATAGATCTCTGTGGACCAATGAGGATTCAAAGTATCAACGGAAAGAAATATGTGCTTGTTATTGTTGATGATCATTCTCGTTTCACGTGGGTAAAGTTTTTACTATCAAAAGACGAAACTCCGAAAATCATCATCAAACTCATTAAGCAATTGCAAGTTCGACTCAGCAAAATAGTTAGGTTCATTCGTACTGATAATGGAACGGAGTTCTTGAACAAACAACTTACTCAATTTTATGAAGGTGTCGGCATTAGTCATCAAAAGAGCATTCCACGAACTCCTCAACAAAATAGAGTTGTTGAAAGGCGTAATCGCACCTTGGTTGAAGCTGCAAGGACTATGATCATCTTCTCCAAAGCTCCTATGTTTCTTTAGGCTGAGGCAATTGCAACAGCATGTTACACACAGAACCGATCCTTGATACATCCTCTCCACTGCAAGACTCCTTATGAACTGGTTCATGGCAGAAAACCAGATCTTTCGTTTCTTCGAGTATTTGGTGCATTGTGCTATCCAACAAATGACAGTGAAGACCTTGGGAAACTCAAGGCCAAGGTCGACATTGGTTTCTTTGTTGGCTATGCTCCAGAACGAAAGGGGTACCGAATCTACAACAAACGTACCAGAGACATAATGGAAACAATCCACGTTACTTTCGATGAGCTGACTGAGCAACCGGTTCCTGGACGATCAAGTTCTGGACCCGTACCTAACCTTTTGTCTCCTGGACCTATAAGCTCCAGGCTTGTACAGAATCCCACTCCTGCTACTCCTTTTGTACCTCCTACAAGTGAAGATTGGAAGAAGCTGTTTGACCCTATGTTTGATGAATACTTTGAACCTCAAAATGTGGATGCTCCAGAAGCCACAGTCGTTCCACAACCAGCTGGGGTAGCAAATGCCCCAGATAATAATGCTGGGCCATCCACTTCGTTGTCATGGGATCCTGAAGCCCCCGCCATCATTCGTTCAATTACCACATCTAATGGTCAATCTTCATCTGTACATTGAGTAGCAGCTGTGGATAATTCGTTTGAAGTAAATCCTTTCGCTCCACCTGATAATGAGCCGTTTGTTAACATATTTGCTCCTGAATCATCAAATGATGCTACATCCTCAGACGAATCTAACACGGCTAACTCAGTTCCCTATCCTCAACCCCATGAACACCTTAGGAAATGGACAAATGTTCACCCAATTGACAACATTATTGGAAACCCTTCGCGTCCGGTATCAACCCGTAAGCAACTTGCAACCGACGCATTGTGGTGCTTCTTCAATTCTGTCCTCTCTAAAGTTGAGCCAAAAGATTTCAAGGATGCAATGTCTAAACACTCATGGTTCACTGCTATGGTGGACGAGATTCATGAGTTTGATCGACTTGATGTGTGGGAATTAGTACCGCCTCCAGATTGTGCTATGATCATTGCTCTCAAATGGATATTTAAAGTTAAACTTGATGAGCATGGAGATGTATTAAAGAACAAGGCTAGGCTTGTGGCAAAAGGATATCGTCAAGAAGAAGGTATAGACTTTGAAGAATCCTTCACACCTGTTGCTAGAATTGAAGCCATAAGAATATTTCTGGCAAATGCTGCAAGTCAGAATATGGTGGTTTATCAAATGGATGTTAAGACTGCATTCTTAAATGGCGATCTTAAGGAGGTGGTGTATGTAAGCCAACCCGAAGGATTCGTGGATCCAGAACGTCCTAACCATGTGTATCGCTTGAAGAAGGCTCTTTATGGACTTAAGCAAGCTCCTAGGGCATGGTACGACACCTTGTCAAAATTCCTTCTTGCCAACAAGTTTTCCAAAGGTGCTGTTGATCCTACACTCTTTACCAGAAAAACGGGCAAAACCTTTCTTCATGTACAAATCTACGTAGATGATATCATATTTGCCTCCTCTGATCCCAAAGAGTGTGATCGTTTCTCCCAAGAGATGAGTTCTGAGTTCCAGATGTCCATGATGGGTCAAATGTCCTTCTTTCTAGGCTTGCAAATATCTCAAAATCCCAATGGCATCTTCATCAATCAATCCAAGTATGCTAATGAAATTTTGAAGAAATTTGGATTCGATTCCTGTGACGCAGTTGATACTCTTATGATTGAAAGATCAAAACTTGATGAAGATGATGTTGGGATCCCGGTCGAACAAACCAAGTATCGAAGCATGATTGGTTCCTTAATGTATCTTACTGCTAGCAGACCGGATCTTCTATTTGCAGTTTGCATGTGTGCTCGGTATCAATCCAAACCTACCAAGAAACACCTGGAAGCTGTCAAGAGAGTCTTTCGGTATCTTAAAGGAACAATCCACATGGGCCTATGGTACCCCAAGGACACTTCTATGGCGCTCACATCCTATTCTGATGCTGACCATGGGGGATGTCAAGATACTCGTCGCAGTACATCTGGGGGTGCTCAGTTTTTGGGTAATAAGCTAGTCAGTTGGTCTTCAAAGAAACAAATGAGTACATCAAGCTCCTCCACAGAAGCTGAATACATTGCCATGTCCTCGTGCTGTGCTCAGATCTTATGGATGAGATCTCAACTTTCGGACTATGGCTTCATATTCAACAAGATTCCCATGTACTGTGACAACAAAAGTGCAATTGCACTCTGCTGCAACAATGTCCAGCACTCAAGGACTAAGCACATTGACATTCGACATCACTTCATCAGGGAGCAAGTTGAGAAAGGAATTTTGGAACTTTACTTCGTGAGGACTGAGTTCCAACTAGCTGATATCTTCACCAAAGCACTTTCTAAGGACCGATTTCAATTCATCCTCCCACGTCTTAGTATGAAAAGTCTCACGCCTGAGGATCTCATAAGTCTTCAGGAAGATCAGGAGGAGTAAAGGGGTTGCTTCACATATCCTTTGTACATAGTATTAACACAAAAGAAAATTGAAAAATATAAAATCTTCAAAATCCATAAAAATCATAAAATCATAAAAACCAAAAATATTCTTCTCTCGACATGTCTCTTGTGTAATCAATAGTATGTACGTTTCTAGAAATGTCATTCAATAATGACACTGAAACATACATATGCTTGAGCAGGAGTTCTTCCTTTGAATAATGCTTTTCTAAAACATGCCGTTTCTAAAAATATTCTTTCAATATGGTTTGCTATTACTTCAGATAGCAACCCGGTCTTTATATTGGGGAAAGTTCGTCGCCAAAAAGACAACTGTTCATAACAAAGGCATGAATTACTTTATATTTGTGCCTTTCCGATCTGATGTACGCTTAAGTGCATCATTTCTGGTAAAAGAAGAGAAGTATTCTTTGCATCTCAAATATTTTTTCCTTCAATGATTTGTCGGGAAAATATTTGATCCAAACTTGGTGGTACCATGGTTTTTGAAGATCAAACAAACTCGTAATGTGGTTTAAAATTTTGCCACTCAATCAATGCTAAAAGAATTAATACTTTGTGCAAAATGTTTAATTTCAAATGTGTCATCGATTGAGGGGGAGAACGATTTCAAAAACTATATATCATCAAAACAAGATCTTTGTGCATCATTACAGTGGATTAAGTGTAATTGTTATGTGTTAGTATATGAATCTTTCATGAGTTTCTCGCTAAACTCAAAATTATTTATAAACTCGTCATCTCTAACACATAACATACTCCCTCAAGGTTTGAGGGGGAGCTAAAATGTCGTCTCCAAATCAGTCATTCTAAAAAAAATGTGTCACATCTTTCTCCAAAAACTTTAAACTCATTTAAATCACTTAGGATCACAAATCTCAATTGGTTTGAAATTTTTGATCGGGGGAGAAGATGTGATTTAAATATGAAAAACTGATTACAACGTGATGTTTTGAACCCGAAAACAACAATATGCTCTTTCCTATGTGCCAAACTCTTTCGTATATCAATGCACATATTGAGGGGGGAGCAAAATGGTTTGTGAAAGAGGATCCTTGCATCTCATATGAGTGCATCTCAGTCTTGACTCATGAATTGACGAAACACAATTGTCCTGAATCGAAAGGACTAGTCCTGGACGGGTAATAACTTCAAGCTGGTTTAACCAGTGATGTAAGCGTGTCTCGAAAAGGAATAGTCTGAGTAGAATGTACCATTTCGAGAAACGTTGGGTGAATCTGATCTGGCCGGGTAATAACTTCAAGCTAGTTCAACTAGTGATGTAAGCGTGTCTCGAATGCCCAGTCATGTTCACTTAAGGTAGATCAATTCAAAAAGTTCAACTCTTCCCGTCATGTGCAAATTTTCAAATCAATACATATGAGCACATGTTAAGGGGGAGCATTTGAAAATGACAAAACTCTCAATGTGTTAACAAAATGTGTTTCTTAATTATAAACACATTGAGAGAATTTTCAATGATTTGGTGT
This sequence comes from Artemisia argyi, assembly GCA_030686995.1. Lineage (NCBI taxonomy): Eukaryota > Viridiplantae > Streptophyta > Magnoliopsida > Asterales > Asteraceae > Artemisia > Artemisia argyi. The sequence goes on along the minus strand of CM060676.1, from coordinate 147,552,675 downwards.
ATGGCAACATAGGATAGTCATAAAGTTATAAGGTGGCTAAGGTTAGGAAAACCGTCCTATGATCCGCCAGAGCCGGAGGGATCTACCCATGGACAATACCAAATAGATAGTATTAGAAAGTCCATAGGTATGATTACGAAAAAAAAGGGAGAAATGTAAGAATGGAGAAAGAAGGGGTTGAAGAATTAAAAAGAAATGAAATGAGAAAGGGTGAAAAGAAATAGCCCTCCAATTATTCAACCTTAGGGCAGAAACCGGGTTCAATTCATAATCTACTGATGGTTGCTAAGGCAACATCGGAATTGAAGACAAGACGTCATGGACCCAATGACGCAATGCACTAAACCTTCTAGCCACTCAAGTTCTCTTAAAAGAACTTGTTTCATTCTCACGGGGAACCGGTGTAATCTATCAACATATCTCTTAGAGATGGTTGATATTGAAGCAGGAGACCTCTCCCTAATCTCCGCATTGGAAAACCAAATGCACTTATTGAGTCTAGAGCCTCGAGATGCATAAAAAGATCTCATAGGAACACGTGCTACTTATACCCTGGTTGTTCAACATTAAGGACACCAGTGGTAAACTATGAGTCCTACGCAGATCTTAGCAATCTGCCAGAACATTTATGAGGGATGTTACTTTAGTAACTCCCAGTGATTGAATGGAAATTCCTGCCAGGGTCAACATCAAGCAGCCCTGAAAGCAGGTCACTTAGGTAATTCACTGTGGATTACGCTTAGTGGTCGCGATGGTTAATAACGGTCAACAGTCGTGGAGTGATCTCCAGCGACTCAACCAATCGTTGATCTACTTATGTAGTTTGTGTAAATCCTTTCAGGATTTTCCGATTGGGAACGGTCATGGTAAGGGTTAGAAGGAGTCTCCACACTATGCTATTGACGATCTCTAATTCCAAACCTATAAGTACCGGATGATTTGTTACTAACTGTCTACTTACAGGAATTTCTGACGGTTGCAGTTGATTGATGAAAAGATGCTGATCCATCAACACATGCTCACACTTCGACTTCACAATATAAGAAATCATGATCATTGATTGGGCCTCATATGTGCTTCCACAACTCTGATGCAGAAGATCATGATCCTGAAAAAGTGTGAGCATGCCAACACAAAGATGTTCATATCACATGGAGACGTTATTGCTCAAAGATGACTTTCAGATACTCATTTGGATGATGAACTTGAAGTAATCTCCAAAGATCATCCATCACATTGAACAAGTCATCTAGAGTCTACCGCTTAAATCACAAAGATCTCAACAATGAAGAATCAAAAGGCTACGAGCTGCAAAGATGTCTTCAAAGACTTGAATGCTATGACTCAATATTTATTTTCCGGGGTAACCTCCCTTAGGGGGAGATTGTTAGGAATACGTTTATTCATATGAAGACTCGGTCACCCCGATTATAGTTTAGCATGTTGTAGCTCGTAGTATTTATCTTATTAGTTAGTACGTAGCTTAGTATTAGTTAGTATTTGTGGAGTCGGGTCGGGTCTTTACCCACTGTCAGCTCGCTCCACAGCTCGTTTCAGGGGGCGTTTCTATTGTAACTATAAATACCCTCTCCCACCCAAGGGAAAGGGTTGGACCTTCACTTGCAATCTAACATTTCTCTATTTTCTCTCAAGGCTCCCAACCTCATCACCTTCTCTCTCTAACTTCTCACTAGTAGTATATACTTAAAATCAACCTAAACACTAAACCATCCATGTTTTCATATTAGAGTATACTACAAGAAAGTTTGTGCTTCAACACCTGAAGAGGTGCAATGCATGAAGAGAGTCCCTTATGCTTCAGCTGTGGGATCTATTATGTATGTGGTGAAAAGCACAAGGCCTGATGTGGCGTTTGCTCAGAACTTAACCAGTCGATATCAGCAGAATCCAGGTGAAAAACACTGGACTGCTGTTAAGAATATTCTTAAGTACCTTAGGGCTACTAAAGATATGTTCTTAGTTTATGGGGTAACTCCATCTGCAGAACTTGATGTTACAGGTTACTGCGATGCTTCTTGGAAAGGTGATAAGGATGATACGAAGTCTCAGACGGGTTATGTCTTTGTCATTAATGGAGGAGTTGTGGATTGGAGGAGCAGAAAGCAGAGTGTACTAGCGATGTCTGCTACAGAAAGTGCGTATATAGTTGCTTCAGAAGCTGCAATGGAAGCTGTTTGGATTAGGAAGTTTGTTTCAGGGCTTGGGGTTATGCCTTCGATTCGACGACCTATAAAAATGTATTGCGACAATTCAGCTGCAATTACATTTGCCAATGAACCTGGAATCATGAAAGGCACCAGACATTTCCCGATTAAGCATCACTATGTTCGAGAACAAGTCGAAATAGGTGAAATCAAAATGCTCAAAGTTCACATAGATGAAAACTTGGCAGATCAATTTACAAAGCCTTTACCTGGCACCAAGCTTTACAAGCATGCTGAAGGAATATGACTTAAATTAGCTGAAAGTTTCATGCCCATTTGTGATTAGTATTTGGATAAGGGATGTAATGTACAATTATTATTTTAATGAAATAAAATATTGGTTATGTTTATTTATTCATTGTCTCAATAATATATCCTATATTTGCATGTTTAAATCCATGAATAAATTATTATTCTGGTCGATTAATGATATGGGAATATCATTAAACTAAGACAATTTTGAGTATTGGTTAAGGATATACTTGAAAGTATATTGATGCGGAGTCATACCAATTTCACATGATACTCAATGAATTGAGTATTGGACTGTTGGGAATTATATTTATTGATTTGATGATACAAAACAACAAGGAATGAAACATGAAGGGCTTGAAGTGACAAGAAGGAATTCTACAAAAGATGGGAAGGACATGCTTGCAAAAGAAGTTTTATTTATTAGTCCTTCGTAGTATTTTGTAAATCCTAATATCTCTCTACATGAAGAGATCAAGGGTGTATGATTTTATTATTCAAGTCTTCCACAATGTAGACGTCTAGTAAAGGTGTGTGTGTGTGTGTAACCTAGGCATAGAAGATAAATGCCTAGGGTTTAGTGTTTTAGTTTAGATAACGTGTTCTACTTGATCAAGGTAGAACATGTTAAGTAGTTTGTAATCGTTAGAGAAGTGAATGATAATGAAAAACCTTGTTCATAATAATGATTGATTCTATGTTTGAATATTCCGCCTTCATTATTATGTGTTCCTAGATATAATATTAGACCTCGTCTAAGAGCTACAACGATCTTATCAATTGGTATCAGAGCTAGGTTAGCTCGTGATATCTAGGATTTTCAAGGTTTATGTGTCGAAGAAAGTAGCAGCTCCGGAGTACGATTAGTTTTTCTGTCAATGGTACCTAATGTTGCTGCGTTCAAGATTGGTTTATTAATCGACTTTGGGTAAGAAGGTAATATCGAAGTCTGATACTGTTTTATAAGTGGCGACAAAAAGATCATGTGACAAACATTGAATTCGATTTATAATCTTCAATTATGTTTATCGTGGTGCGCATAATGGTACCTATTTTATTTATGAGCGTTGGCGTTTTCTATTAATGAAACCTCGTACAATTAAATGTTGGTCATTAAGTTACTGAATTTATGGATTGGCAAGATGCTGCTGTTGTTTAATTCCTATTGGTCAAAGGTAAATTATGGGACGGTGCTAACAACCTAGATTGAGGTTTTAATTAATGGGGTCGGTTAGAGTTATACTGATTGTTTAGATGCAATCTCGTACTGTTGACATTGCTATTGATTATTTTAATTGTCGATTAGTGCATTATGGTCTAAATCGAATTCTTTATTAAATGGCTGATGCAATAAAACCTCGTACTGTACAAATATTTATTAAGTTGATCGGTGATGGAGATAATAGGTGTGCATGGTAACTGATTGATCCGACTTTTGTTCTATTCAGTTTAATATTATTTGATCATGGGTCGGTGTATTTAATTGTCAAGATTATGGGTTCAAGAAAAGTTTGTTGTGCAAGACAATTATTGGTTGAGGATTTAGCTGCTCGACAAAGATGTTTATACTGCTTTGCAATTTTGTGATGCTTCTCATGGTTAATATTGCTCTCATATTTCAATCTGCTGCTACGCATGAATTTTACCCTGCTGCTATTGAAAGTTTTTAGGTGCTGCTCGTGTATTGCAAAGTACTACTTCAAGGTACTGTTGTTCGTTTATCTCAAAGTACTGCTGCTTGTTTGAAAGTACTGCTGTGTGTCTCATTCTAAAGTACTGCTACATGATAATTTATAGAGACAAGTAAAGAGTTTTATGATTCAATACATATACATGATTTACGAGCAGTGAGGGGAAGCCGAGATGGGTTTTTATAAGATTGGTTTTACTTTGGCTCTCGGCTAATTATGAGCAGTTTGTTAGATTACACACACAGGTTATTAGTTTCACACACACAAGATGGTTAGTTGGTTTATGTTCTTAAAAGTTTTAACAGGCTCGTATTTGTTCATATTGGAATAATTGATTACGAAGAAGATTGTTTATCACTTATTTGAAGGTGAAGTGAAGTTTCTTGGATGAGTGTTCTTATCATACCTTATAGTAGGAGGTAACTTGTTTGTGCGTTAAAGTTGTGACAAAGACTTGATGAATCTAGCAAATTGGTGTATTATCTACAAACTGAAGGTGCTTAATGTCATATTTGCTATCACTTGAAGGAGTTACGTTATTGTGCTCAGTGTCTCATATTAGTTGAGGATTTTGTCAAGAGGTTGTGGTCTACTCATATTTTTGGTTCTTGGTATGAGTTTGGAGTCACATGGTTAGTACAAGATATAAGACACAAGTTTGGGTTATTCTACTTCTTCATCAAATTCGTTATACTTGATTTTCTTCATCAGTGATCATTACAAGGAGCTTACAGAATTGAAGATTCATGAAGATGATTAACACATTGGTTTCAGGGGAAGTATCTTATTATGTGTTTAATCATTTGATGTACATGCACCACTCAAGGGGAAGTTTCTATTGCTTATATGTTCCCTATTTGTTGATAACAAAAAGGGGAAGAGATGTTAGAAGAGATTTGGAGTGGTATGGCATGGTTTAAGGGGAAGACAAGATTGTTTCATTCATGGTGAGATTTAATTATCTCAACTTTTCTACTTCGTCTAGGGAAGTTCGTACAAGAAGGTGTTTGTTTTGTCATCATCAAATAGGGGAAGATTGTTAGGAATTATATTTATTAATTTGATGATACAAAACAACAAGGAATGAAACATGAAGGGCTTGAAGTGACAAGAAGGAATTCTACAAAAGATGGGAAGGACTTGCTTGCAAAAGAAGTTTTATTTATTAGTCCTTCGTAGTATTTTGTAAACCCTAATATCTCTCTATATAAAGAGATCAAGGGTGTAGGATTTTATTATTCAAGTCTTCCACAATGTAGACGTCTAGTAAAGGGGTGTGTGTGTAACCTAGGCATAGAAGATAAATGCCTAGGGTTTAGTGTTTTAGTTTAGATAACGTGTTCTACTTGATCAAGTAGAACATGTTAAGTAGTTTGTAATTGTTAGAGAAGTGAATGATAATGAAAAACCTTGTTCATAATAATGATTGATTCTATGTTTGAATATTCCGCCTTCATTATTATGTGTTCTTAGATATTTAGACCTCGTCTAAGAGCTACAACGATCTTATCATGGACTTATCCCAATAATATGATCTAATATTTAATGTGAGAATCATATTTAAAGTTATCCTCAGACTTGAGATACCAGATAAGTGTCATGGATGTAGTGCATTTTTGTGAAGCAATCTACCGCTCACCGTAATAGGGAGTCATAAGGGTTGTTTTCAGAAGTGTTGCAAAGTTAATGGATTATTCTTGTAGTCAAGAGAGAATTTGTTCCTTCTGATTTGTTCAGAAGTTTAATACTGCTGGGCCCCTCGTAGGGTTGACAAAATGTTTGCGTGGCCACGCCCAAAGTCTATCTGGAATACGTTCAGATGTTTTGGTAATTTTGTTCAATCATAAAGAGACGAGAAACAGAATATTAATAAAGAATCTCACATCTTTATTGAATGTAGTATTAGAAACAAAAGGATAATTATAATGATGAATCATTAACGGTTTTTCCAGGAAACCTAGCTCGAGTCGTGCTGGGGGCATTGGAGTGTTGCAAGATGCCAACCAATGTCATTTTACTATTAATAGATATACGAGTGGGAGCTGTTAAAAGTTACGTATAAATATTAATATGTAAATGACTAGTATCGAACCCGAGACCTCGGGATTGCACACAATACAAACGAGAGTCAAAGATTAATAAATATTAATTGTTAGTTATATTTATTAATAACACAAGTTCAAGGATTAATGATCGTTAGTTATTAAATGTATGGACTAATTATCGTTAAAAAGAAAAGGAAAGGACTAGAATGTAATTTGGATAGCAAGAAGGATCCGGAACACCCTTTTGGGGTGTATGGCCGGTCGATCAAGCCCAAGGGTGGGGGGGGGGTCGACCCATGCCTTGCCTTGCTCCTCAAGTTTACACTAGTATATATAAAAATCTTAGGGTCATTCATTCACACCTTTTGTGCACACACAATACCCTAAAGCTTTGGTTTTTCCTTCTCTTTTCCCCTAGCCGATCGAACACCCCTATAACATAAGGGTTTCGATTTTTGTTTTATTAAAAACAATACTTGCGTTTAATCTTGCAATTAATTTGATTCGGTATTAGTTTGTGGGTACAAGAACGAAGTAACAACTCACTATAGTTGTTATCAAGGAATCGATCAATAAAACGGTAAGGGATTGATCATTGATTCATAAACCCGAATTAGGGTTCATCAATTAATTGAAAATTTGCTTATTTGATTCTTGTTCGGGCTAGAATCACCACGGTACGTTCCTATTTATGTTTTAGTTAATATTTACGTGTTATACTTGATCTAGCTTCCGCATATACGTGTACTTTGATTGTTAAACTCTAACAATGCGCACCTATGAAAGCACGGAATAGACCTACGTGTCAGCCAGTGCCGGGGCATATGTACCAAATGGCCAGGGTCAGGGTATCCAAGCTTCTCCTATTTGAGCTCTTCTCCACTCTTTTTTTATTTGCTTTTTCTTCTTTCACACTAATCTTACTCACAATAATTTGAGGATATCTTTCTTCTCCAACAAATTATTAGCATTATTTAATCACTTGCACATTAGCTAGTTAAATATATCGATTTTGCTATAAAGGGCTGTGGTTAATGAACAATGATGGTTTTCTTTTTTTATTATAATTAACTATTTTTGGATCTCTCCGCACGCATATGGATTTGACATAATTCGTGCTAAAAGAGTATTAACATAAGTCGTATTAATTAGGTTTGTCACAATTTGATATACTTTTTTTTATTGTAGTTTAAATATAAACTACAATAATAACAATAAATGTTGTTTTTTAAAAACAAATATTGAGTTTATGGTGTATTTGTTATATAATATTTGAAATTAGATATTTATGAAGTTTATTACTTAAATGTAAATTTTATTGTAAATTTTATTAATCAATCTGAATATATTGTTATTTCAAATTCAACCATTTAGATACAATTAATTACATTGTCAATTATACCATTTTTTTTATGTTCAAAAAAATTATACCAATTTTTTATAAATTTTTTTGTACATCAAATTATAGAATCAAATTTATTAATATTACTATATATATAATTTCAGGGCGTTAAACGACCACACATATGTCGTTTTGATCCTCGCTTTATTTGGTACATTTTAATTTTTTCTCAACCAAATGAGAGACAAGTTCCTTCACCATATCAGGAAGCTCCAAGACACCAGTTGTAAACTTCGAATTAAGGATGTCAGTCTTGCTAGGTAGACTAAGCTTCGTAGTCTGGAACATAGTTTCATTTTCTTTGAAACCCTTGCACTTTTTTTCGCAATCTTTGTCTCCTTAGCCATCGAGAGGTACTTAATAACATCCTCCATCAACACCTTTTTTTTTGGACTTAGAAGTCTTCAAAGTATCTCTCAAAAAGTCCAACTCACAAGCTTATCCCCTCTAGATCCTAGTCGTTCCTTGCTTTCTCTAACGCTCAGTTCTTGAGTTTCAATTCTGTTTCCTTTCCCTTTCCGCCCAAAAGTGGGAGGAAAATTTCACTATCAAATCTTTCTCTCATCTTCTTTACCGATTTCCTTTCGCCTCTTAAATAAAGCTCAAGAACACAAAAAACTTTTATTTCCTTTTATTTCCTCTCAAATTTCAACTCGAGAACCGAGCGTAAAAGTCTACCTCAAGAACACTCACCTGATGATGATGCTTGCATTGTTTCCTTTTAAGCAAGCCAACTTCAGATGTAAGATTTGGGCATGCCGTCACTCCATGCATCACGTTATTTATAACTTTGGTGTCTGAATAAATCATATTATAGTGAGTTATTTTTTAAAAATAAAAAACGAGTACACATGTATTCTTCTAAATCATTTTAATGTAAAAACATAATAAAACCTTTTGAGCTACACTCTATTCCCAAGCAAGAAATGCTGAATGACATAAAATGATTGAGGAACCCACAACTTCATAACTCTCTCACGTGCAACCCATTCACTCACACACTTACAAACATAGATTCGATCCCTACATCTTCCTCAAACAACAACACTATTTAACAACAACAACAACATTCGATCTAACCCTTCATCATCTTTCGATGACATCCCTTCTTCTACTACTATTGCTTCATTAATCTTGATTTCAAGATTCATCTTCTTTGGTATGTTTGACTTTCTTTTATGCCTTTTTAGCCAAAAATTCTTGATGGGTATGTTTTGTTTTGTTAGATTAGTGTTTAAATCATTAGTTTGATTCATAAAGTATTGTTTTTTGTTGTTGATATAATGATATCTTGAATCTATGTTGGATCTTTTATGAAATGAGTTTGGTAGTTGAAATTGATTGGATTGATGTGTTGAATAGATAGGAATATAAGTTGCATAGACTCTAAACTGGAGAGTGTATTGAATCTAGATTTGTATATATGTACTAAGGGGGTGTTTGTTTAAGCTTATTTGGGCTTATGAGCTCATCTCATTTTTTCGGCTTATTTTGAAATTTATTGGCTTGTTATATCATAATAAGCTTATATAAGCTCACAAATTTTCAAAATAAGCCGGAAAAAATTGGGGCTTATATGAAGTATAAGCCGAAATGTGATAAGCTCTTAAGGCCAAAAATAAGCTTAAACAAACACCCCTTAATTGTCACTCAAGTGTTGTTCATTTAGAGGGTGTTTTTGGATGTAGGTCTTAAGAATATGATACAGGGATAGTTCGGTAGTTTTGTATTTACTGTAAAGTTATTTACGTCATCATAAGTGATTGTATTGAACCTAAGTACTGAGTAACAAAAAGCTCACCCTTTTGCTGATTATTGGGAGGGGCTTCACGATTCAATAGTCGGATTAAATGCACATCCAAACACTCCCTCGTATTAAGTTCAATTCATATCCAAACTGGATACCTGCCATATAATATAAAGCATGTCCTGCAAGTGCGTGATCCTGTGTTTCTATGATCATTGTTATAAGTATAATCTTGTTCATCGAATTGTTTTGGTTCATTTTCTATGTTGAATCAGAGTAATGAATCCGTGGCAAAATTTATGTTCGTCTGTCTTTAAAAGTTGAAGAAATCCATATAATCATTTATTGAAACTTTATTTGGTCCGTTTTGCAAACTGTATTAATTAACCGTCATTAGCAGTGCTAAGAAATTTAGGTAGTTTATTCTTATAATGTTTCGTGAACTTAAACAAGAATTGATTATGGATCAAATCTAACTCATGTTTACTGTACTCACAGTTTCACATTTTCATTTCTTGATTGCTAGAAGATGGAGCATCTTCCTGTGGAGGTCATTGGTAACATACTCTCTCGCCTCAGTTCTGCTCGTGATGTAGTGATTGCGTCAGCTACTTGTCGGAAATGGCGAGAAGCTTGGCGAGTTCACCTCCATACACTCTCCTTCAACTCAAATGACTGGCCCGTTTATCATGAGCTCACAACAAGCAGACTTGAAATCCTTATCACTCAAACAATCTTCCAAACCACCGGTCTCCAATGCCTTTCCATCATTATGGATGATGTAGGTGAGTTCTCAGCAGCTCCTGTGATTGCTTGGCTCATGTACACTCGAGAAAGCTTAAGGCAGTTGCATTATAATGTAAGAACATCGCCCACAATCAATATTCTTGAAAAATGCGGTCGGCAGAAGCTTGAAGTTTTGAACTTATCACATAATACTATTAGTGGTGTCGAGCCAAGTTATCAGCGTTTCCCATGTTTAAAATCACTTTCCTTAAGCCACATCAGCATCTCCGCTTTGGATCTAAGTTATTTGCTGACAGCGTGCCCTAAAGTCGAGAGCTTGACACTTTTGAGCCTCGATATCGCGATGTCAGATGCACAGGCGTCGATGGAACTGAATAGTGCATCTTTGAAAGATTTATCAGCTGAAGGCATAAGCTTAGAAAAGTTTATGCTCGAGGCTGATAGTCTTGAAAAGTTACAACTTAAAGACTGTACTCTCGAGTGTTTTGAGCTTACTGGCAAAGGGACCTTAAAGCTTCTTAAAATTGATGATGTCAGCGTCATTCATCTCGATATTGGTGAGAGTACTGAAAATCTTGAAGTTGTGGATGTCAGTAATTTCACAATCATGTGGACGAAATTTCATAATATGATATCTAAAGCATCAAAGTTACGGGGGCTTCGTCTATGGGGTGTTGTTTTTGATGATGAAGATGAAATGGTTGATATGGAGACTATTTCCACTTGTTTCCCTCAATTGACTCATTTGTCTTTGTGTTATGATTTAAAAGAGGGTTCACTTCAGTACAGTTTGCAGCAGTCGTTTGAGCTGAAGAATGTGATTATGTTGGAACTTGGATGGACGGTGATAACCGATTTGTTTTCACAGTGGGTAGCAGGGCTATTGGAGCGGTGCCCGAATCTTAGAAAGTTGATTATTAATGGTGTTGTGTCAGAAGCTAAAAGTCATGAAGAATGTCAAGTTCTGGCTAATTTCACGACGTCGATTGTTAGTCTCATGCGAAAGTATTTGCATGTGGATGTTCAGTTTGAATATGAATAGCAAATTGTTGATTTTGTGTTTTGGACGAATTGAAGTTCCTATCTTCAGGAAGAAGGAAGGTAAAGATTCTGATCTTTTGGTTATCAGTAAAACGTTGATAATGGGCTATTGTGAGCTTAAGATTTATGGATTTTACTTTTGGGATTTTGCATCTGATGTAGATTCTATTGTAGCAAATATAATTCAAGAACCGTTATGTTTTTTTGGGCATGTGTTTGTTCGGTCTCTTGTTCCTAGTGTTGTGTTTCTTTGTTGTTTTAATTATCACGTTTTGAAAACGTGAATAATCAACTTTTTATGTTTGGTTGCAAACGTGATTTTGACCCAATTTTCCTTCAAAACGTGGTTTTGAAAATGGAGGTAAGGACTTACTGCAGGAAAACGCGGTTTTGCAAACGTGATTTTTGCAACCGTGATTTTTACCCAAACACCCCCTAGATTGTGTGTGATTGATGTCAACGCTTCAACTTAACAAGTATGCGTTAGCATTATGAGCGTCCTGGGAATAACTAGTGTTACATTAGTTACTATTGTTTCTTTATTATATAAAGTTCCTGGTCCTGTCCTGCCTTGTAACTAAGAGTACTGTTTAAAACCCTTTTCAGCTAAAATTGACTATACAATATTGAATGCGGGTGGTTGCAATAAGAGCTTGTCTGCTTATATGTTTTTCACATGTTAGATCAATGTCAAAGCAATGCATGGTAAAGTATTTTTCGCCATACCAGTTACAGGGAAAATGATAATTGAAATAAGATGTAACGAACAAAAGATTTATTTTCTTTAAATTCAAAAATGAGGTGGTATATGGAGCTGAGAACGAGCTCGAACTTGAATAGAGGACTTCATAGAAACTTGAGAGCTTATATGGCTCGAAAATCTTTACTAAACCCCATGCTTAATTAAGCGAACTAAATTGATAAACCACATTTTAAACAAGCTCAATAACTCGATAAAACTTTGACTCGTCTGCAGCGTCATGTTAAAAGCTCAAAATAGGTGATAGTGAAAGCAGTTATAAGAAACTGTTTGCAACAAAATACATAAATAGATCTCAAGGTACTTGTACAGATTGACTACAAATTACAACAGTACACGATTCTAAAATCTAGTTTTAGATCTCAACAACACAAATCACAAGGTACCGAAAGGAGACCAAAATCCAAACCCCCTCCATGAACCAAAAAGCAATAAAAAAATTTCAAACTGAAAAAACAACATAGCCACTGGATTCATCTGCCAATTGGTCTAATTGAGTAATACAACAAATTTGCAGTTCCGGTTGGACGATTCAGCTCACTTTGAGATATCTTTTTTCTTTTCTTCTTTTCCTCTTTTCCATAGGCATTCACATGGCAGACTTATTTAGCAATATCTTACTTAGAGTTAATGATGGTTTAATACCATGGAATGCCTGATGTTTTTCTTTTAAGCAAACCCCGGGTTGTGTGCTAATGCCTCCTCGTAAATCAAATCCTTGATCTGCTCTTCTCCAAGAACTTGTTGCTCGAATTGAAATGAAAAAGGCTCTGAACAAATTGGCTCATCAGCTACATCGTGTAGTCTTGCAAGGTAAGGGTGATCTAATGCATCTTCAACTGCAATGGAGAGATGAATAGTTGTGTTTAGTTTTGCGGGTATTTTAAGTAACAGATAGTAAATGTGTGTATGGTATTATTACCTGTGATTCGTTTAGTTGGATCCATTGTTAACATTTTGTCGACTAAATCAATGGCTAATGGATGAACGTGTGGGAAAACCGTGGATAATGACTGGCGAGGATGTTGAGGGAGTTGAGCGAGATACCTTCGTGCATCTTCATTACGAATAAACCGAAGATCAGATTCAGTTGGTGTACCTAAAAGCTGAAAATAGAATTGGCGTTAGTAATAGCATTCAAGTTTCCCATACTAGTACAACTGTACACTCATCCAATAGAAACCAAAAGCTGCTAGAAATAGAACAAAATCAGACCCTTATGAGTTTTGAGTCATGTACTTATGAATGGGCCAATTCGGGGTTATGTTTTACCACTAACGGGTCAAACAGGTCAAATAGAAAAGTTAGCTAAAAAGAGAATGGATTGAAAGTCGCCTAAGACTCACCAAACCCACCACCTCCACATCATCGCCACATCACCATTCAACACACTACCAAACCCACCACCAAAGAGGTACTATGAATCTATGATCACCACCAAGCCAAAAATATAAAAATACCCCACTTACAAACATACCCCACAATATACCTCACACTCACAAACAAAAAATAATAATAATAAAAACACCCCTTTTTCTTGTTTTTCATTAGGTTGTGCAGACCAACAAAAAGGGTAAAAAAAAATACCACCGCGCGGTTTGCGCGTGGTAGAGGCCACCCACCTGGTGGTGCTTTACCTCCATAGTGACCAGCCTAAAGTTGAATATTCAATGCAGCCTAAATAACATTATTACCAAATAGAGTTAAATGTTTGGATCCATTTCCCATACCAAAGATTGCCCATTATAACCCATTACCACAATTAGCAGTCATATATTTGAATCCCCTTTGCTGTCCCAACAATATTCAAGGCTATAATGATATTTTCTAAAGCATGTGTTACTGTGTGCTTTGGCTAAACAGTTAGGATGTTGGTTAAAATAACAAATGTACCTCTGTTAATATGCGCATTTGATGCACAGTATCTTTACCAGGAAACAAAGGCTTCTTGTTCATAAGCTCCATATAGATGCAACCAACAGACCACACATCAATGGCAGCTGTATAGTCTGAAGAGTTGAGTAACAGCTCAGGAGCCCGATACCATCTTGTGACAACATATTCAGTCATAAAGTCATTCTCAGCACTTGTCCTAGCAAGTCCAAAATCGCAAATCTTCAAATCACAATTTGCATTTAGCAGCAAGTTACTAGGCTTCAAGTCTCTATGGATAACATTAGCAGAGTGAATGTACTTCAAGCCTCTAAGGAGCTGATACAAGAAGTACTGCAAACATTGTGGAAAACAACAGTCACTGAGCCATTAACTTATAAGAGTTCGAGTTTTTAATTTAATTAAAACTTTAATTAGTACCTGACAATGCTCTTCAGATAAGTTCTGATTGGACCGAATAATTTGGTGAAGGTCAGTATCCATAAGTTCAGTGGTGATGTAAACATCAGAGAACTCTCTTCGTAGAGGTGGTGGGATTATGTCTTTTACAGCTATTATCTGAATTAGGTTAAAATCCCAATCAGTACAGTGTATACATACACATATATATACAAACAACTCCACCAACATAATATATTTGAGTGCCTATCTGCTTATTTTTAGAGCAGATAAGCTGTGTTTAATCAATTTATGTTAGAGTAGATAAGAACTTTAAAATAAGCAGATTATAATTGAGCAATCCAACCGCTCGATATCAACTGAATTTTTTAAACAAAAATTGCATCGGTTTGTAGGATTCTGCATCCAGCCTAGTGGAAGTTTTTTACTGCTGGTGCACTCAAAAGGTGTATATTAACATATCAACATCTCATCCTTTTGAATTGCCTAAAACCGAATTCAACCAATAGTAGGATCCTATTTTGCACATATTGACGTATCATGTATATACTGTGAAAAACTATCCTATTAAAGAGGCTAATTTTTTCAAGTGTCCCATGATTCGTAGAGATAAGAAACAAGTGGTATTCATTAGAGAAGATTATAGCCAATTGATCCGAAACAGTATAAGGTCTATTGATTCCTAAATGATATTTGTGTCTGAGGGGTATATTTTAGTTCAGAAACTTGTTAACGGTGATGACGAAACCATAGTGATTGATAGGGAAGCTGATATATGATCACACAAACCACTTCGGGATGCTCTAAGCAGCCTAACAAGTCTCAAAACTTCTTTAAAAAACATAATCAATCATAATCAGATCAGTTCTAATAAACAGTTCTACTATTCGACATAAATCTACGACTAAAAACAAGATCATATAGCAAAAAAAAAAAACAACTAACATTCTCATGATCCAAATGTCTCATAAGCTTAATCTCGCGAAGCGTCCTTTTAGCATCCATATAATTATCAAAAGCATTCGCAATCTTCTTAACAGCCACCATCTCATTCGTCTCAGCGTTCAACATCGAACTAATCAAAAAACACAAAAACACAAACCTTAACAACATAATACAAACAAAAAAAACAAAAAGTCAACGACCTTAAAAAAACATGATCTACAACATGATGATAAAAACATGAAAACCTAGACATAAGTAGACAACATACCATACAATACCATAAGCACCACGACCAATAGGCATGATAGGAGGACGGTACTTATTAGTGATCTCAAAGTCATTTCCAAAAATGTTGTAACGAATAAACTGACCACCATAAGTAGGCACTGCTGGAAAATCTGTGTACTGACCACCTCCTGAGTCTGCCATTATTTTTGGAAAGTGCAAATAATATGTTTTTCAGTGTTGAAAGATATAAAGAGAGAGGAAAGTGACGGTATTGGTATATAACTATATATGTGTAAAAGCACAAGTGCGCAAGTTGAAGTGTGTGTTTTTAAGTGAAGGAGTGCCCACCAAAAGTTTACAAAAAATCATCCACTCGCTGACGTGGTAGAGTGGTGATTGGTTAGTTTTCTGTGGCATTTTCTTCCTTGATTTTATCACATACACTTAAAAGAATAATTCTAGATCCACCAAAAGTTTACAAAAAATCATCCACTCGCTGACGTGGCAGAGTGGTGATTGGTTAGTTTTCTGCAGAAAACTAACCAATCACCACTCTGCCACGTCAACGAGTGGATGATTTTTTGTAAACTTTTGGTGGATCTAGAATTATTCTTTTAAGTGTATGTGATAAAATCAAGGAAGAAAATGCCAAAAGACAAACCAATACGCGTATGGAAATTGGGTCATTTTCATTATTTAATTCTATAACTTATTTGTGGTTATTATCATTATTTTCTTTTTAAATTGACGTTTATATGCTTGTATTGTATCGGCTGCTAGGATGTAACTGAGTCGACTCGAGTAAAACATAGTTGACATGAAGCTCGTGTTCGGTAATACTTTTTTCTATCTGGTCATTTTCATTATTTAATTCTATAACTCGTTTGTGTTTATTATCATTATTTCCTTTTAAAATTGACGTTTGTATGCTTGTATCGGCTGCTGGGGTTTAACTGAGTCGACTTGAGTAGAATGCAGTTGACACGAAGCTTGTGTTCGGTAATACCTTTCCTATCTAGTCCTTTTCATTAGTTAACTAAATGATATTTTTAAGTTCGGTGTGACTCGAATAGCTGATATTACGAATACTAGTTATAGTATTAATACTACTAATAGTACTAATAAAGTAATACTAAGAAATGTTACAATTACTCAACTTAATCTTTGAGTAGTCGTGGAATCGTTTTGGAGCATAAGGTCAAAAATGTTTCCACAAGTTGTCATCGGGTTGGGTTGTGTGAACCGGTTAATATTGTGAGAGTTATCAACGATCTTACATAACATCACTTGACTCTATACTTTTGAGCTAACTCAACTCAACTACGCTTGCTTATACAGTACAAAAGATACTCCCTCCGTCTCACTACAAGTGTTCATGTTTCTATTTCGTGATGTCTCATAAATAAGTGTTTAATTCGTGTTTCAAAAAAAAAAAAAAAAAAAAAAAACAGATAGAGATGTTATTTTATTGGTGGAAAGTGTAATTAATGAACATTTCTTAAACTTTATGCATTTACAAAATAGAGACTTAATACGCGACGGAGGGATTATGTAATATGAGTAAAATTGTTAATATCGATAAAGCTCACAAGCTTTACAAGTCAATAATTTTTATATTTGAGTTCAAATCGGCAATCTAATCGAGTGCGTGTGGTGTGTGCTTATTCACACACCTTTTTCTGGCCAAATTAAGACCAAAACAGACACAAACTAACCATAAATGCCAAAGATATTGTGTTTTTGTGTTTGTGATCGTGCAGGAATAGATATTTCAGAAACAGGCAAAAATTAGGCCAAAAGGACAAAAACGAGCACGAGTTTGGAAAACGTGTCAAAAGCCAGAGCCAGGGAAGCAAATTACCATTTTTTGAGCTTAGATTGTCAAAACATACCTTGGGGAATCACAGAATGCCAGAAATAGTCCTTAAGACAAAAGTTTGAAGAATTGGCAGAAATGGTCCCTCAAGTTTTAAAGATTGACAGAATTGTCCCCTGAGCATTCATTTTTGAAGAAAAGTCAACCAAAGTCCTTTGGAAATCAAAAGTTATCATAATTGGTCCTTGGGTGAAAAGTTTGAAGATTTGACAAGTTTGGTCCCTCAAATTTCAAGTTTTGGCAGAAATAGTCCCTGGGAATTAATTTTGGAAAATAATCTATTAAGGTCCTTGGATTATTAAAACTTGGCAAGAAAGACCCTTGGAATACTTTGGGAAAGTTGCAAAACACACCCCTTGAATTTTCAGAAATTACAAAATTGGTCCTTGTGATAATTTACAACCAAACGGACCCTTTTTATTTCCTAAAACCAAAATCCAATCCAAAAACAAAAAACAACCATCACCCAGCCCATCCCACCTTGGCCTAGTCCAATAACCAAACCCAACTCACCCTTAATATTAAATCGGGGTTAAACAGTCAACCCCCGGTCAAACCTCCAATCAAACACCACCTCCTTCCCTCCCAACTTGACCTGCAACCCATCACCTCACCACCCTCCACCATCACCACTTCCTGCACCTCTCCCATCACCTCCAAACACCAAAGGACAACCACAATAAATGCAATCCCTCCTCCCAACAAGCAACAGACCCAATTTGCACTTTCCTCTTTCCCGCCAAAAATAATTTGAAAGCTAGGATTAATCCTAGTGATCCAATGGCCAAGGATACCTCTGGGAAATCTCAAGTGGGACCCACAAAACCCTAATCTCTCACTATAAAGAAGAAGAGAAGCACAGAGGAATCAGAAGTAGTTTTAGCTTATTTAGTTATGTCGAATTAATGTTTTCTTGATGTTTTAAGCTTTCATGTACCCTCAGTTTTAATCTTGTAATCATTTCTCTTCAATATAATAGAAGTTATCAGTTTTTCCAAGCTTGTTATTCCTTTTTCAGTTTTTATAGAAAATTAAAGGTTTTTAGAAAAAACCTTATTCAAACTTAAATTTTGTTTCAAACTTAGTTAAAAGCTCTCAATAGCTTTCAGAAGTAGTAAAAAATGATAAAAAGAACAAAAATAGAATAAAAAATAATCACAGGGTACCTATGCATATTGACAGGATGGCTTGGGAAGTTTCCAATAATGGAATGGCAAGAAGGACTATCACCTAGCTTATCTTTGATAAGCTCCAGATAAGCTAGGAGCTTGTAACTGCCCATTTGGGAGCCTCTATTAAGCTGAGGCCTAAGGTGTTTTCAATTTTTCTTAATTTTAGAAAATTCCTAGTTACTACTGTAGCATAGCTTATTTCTGCTTATCTCTATTGCTTTTCTGTGTTTTTATGCTTATCTAGTATAATTATAGTTGATTTATTGCTTAAGTATCCATAGTTGTTCATTTTGAATCCAATCTTTTTCCATTTATCTCAAGTTCACTGCATGACCTTTGTGGACGTATAGTCTGGACTGGGCCAGGAATTAGGGTTTAGGTGTAGACTTGGGGGGCTTGTGGACGTATAGTCTGGACTGGGCCAGGAATGGGTCAGGCCCGGAAGACAGCGACCCACTCTACACCTAAACCCTAATTCCATGCCCTATAAATTTAGGGCTGGGATTCCCTTCTTCGCACAACATAACAGGTTACCCTAAACCTAACTCTTATATGCTATATCGCATGGAGACTAACTTGACCGTCGGAGGTGGATCCCGGGGCTACGGCCTCGGATCCACTCCTAACGTGTTCTCTTTGTTGACAGGTCTACTCAGGGCTCGAGAAGACGACGAACGGCCCAGGGAGAGTCGTCGAATCCAGCCCGCGCCAGATTATGTATCAACAACCTTGGGTAAGGTTTGTTTGTGCTTAATTTTTGTAACACCCCCAATTTCGTGATACGCAGCGGAATTCAAACTGGGTGTTACTTCATGGCACAACAATTATAACAATAGAAAACGAACTCTAATTAGGTCGTTTTAAAAGATTTATCATTCGAATTATATAAATATCAGAGTTTACAAAATGAGGTCCCAGATGGTTCCATGTTTACAAATTAAATTAGATGAGTTTTTGAATGATAATAAAATTTATAGCCCTCTTGAATATCCGTGCTCCTCCGTGCCAGCCTCTAACATCATGGACCTGAAATACATGCTTAAACTGTCAACACAAAGGTTGAGTGAAATTCATAGAGTTTATTAAATGGATGAACACAATATATTGGTAGTGTGTGTTAATTAGACTCATACTCATGGTTGGAAAACAAAACAGTTATTATTATTCACTAAGCTCATGCAACCAATACGTTAACAGGTACCAATATCAATCGGTGGAATTACCCCGGTAGGTACTTTGCCGTCATACCTAAGTCTCAAATATTAGTGCATTTGTTTAAACGTACTTGGTCAATACAAATGGGATTCGTCAATCCCAATAGGCCTATTCACAATACTCGCGCTCACTATTACTAGTGATTAAATGTTTCATGATAAGGGGTCTTGGATTGGCAAGGATGGTACTTAGTGACAATAAAACAATCGGATAGCATATAATTTCAAAGCATTATGTTCGGTTAAAATAACATGTATTCCCTCCAAGGGTTTGTAAAACAATTAAGTAATGGAAAGTGGGGCTATGAACTCACCGTGAGTTGGATGATGTATAATGAGAATGATGGATATGCTGTGAGAACTTCTACGAGCAACCTAGAATAATTGTTGCAACTTAGGTTTGGAATAATGTCTAAGAAAACATGAACTTGCCTATATATGTCTTGCATATTGTTCATGATGTAGTACTTAGTATGTTGTGTAGGTCGTTGTATAGAGATGGCTTATGAAACATGTATAGTTTGTATATCTCTTACTACCGTTCGGGCCGTCATAATTCAGAGGTCATGTAGTAAACATTCGAGGAGCTAGGACACTTTAAATCGTAAATCCAGCAACTCGTCAATCCGTTTACTCAAATGAAACCCCTCACATGAAGCTCCCTAGTGTTGTAGTATTTGATAGAAAATATAAGTTTTTGATCTTTAAAAGTTACATGTCCGAATAGTTGAATAAACTTAAGAAAGTTTATTTTAAATGAAGATTGTTATTTTTGATGAGTTTATTAAGCCTAGAATGGATATGATAACACTTGCAAAGTCTCATGGTCATTTGATGGAGTAGATCAAAATTGTTTTGTTTTGTTAAGACTAAAACTTTAGTCAATGATTTCGGTTTAGAAAGCTTTAAGGTCTTAGTCGTGGCTTTGGTCATGGCTACCATGGTCTTGAGACTCATCCTTGGCCTTAGCCATAGCTGTGGTCTCGGCTTTAAGGTCATTAGACCTCTTGGTTTTACTTAGCCATAACCAATACATGGTACTTTGGGTATTAAAAGGGGCTATTAAGAATTTGAAGAAAAATATCACTCGTTATGCATTTTCAGGGTTTAACTTTTTGATAAAACGGACAACTTTCGTGTTTTAACTTTTTGATGAAACGGACCAGAAGGGCCTCTTTCAAAAAGGTCAGCTGCTTAACAGCTTGTTTTGGCAATTTTGGCGTTTTGGTTTTGCTAACTTCTTTTGGCCGTATCTTTTGACTCGTGTACTCGTTTTAGGTGATTCCAATTGCTATGTTTTTCTTGTTAAGTCCTCTACCACAGTATGTGATTGTCCAATATCATGTTTATACTATTTTGGTCGTATTACTCAATATAAGTCACTAGTTTTCTTGTTTACTTAACATAGGTTAACATGTAGTGTTCTTAACTTGTTTTAAGGGCTTGTATACATCATGAACACAATATAAAGACCATATATAGCATAAGGAGTATAAGGAGCATGTAAATGATGTTGAGCAAGAGAGTGTGTTAGTGTTTCTTACAACTTTTGGCTTTCTAAAGAAAGGAAACTAAGAACAAGGATAGGACTTTGATTGAGCAAGATTCTCTTCACTTTGGCAATCCTTCTACACTCTTGTATTCTTGAAGGACTTGGTGTTGAGATGTTTTAGTGACTTGAATATATTTCAATTCAAGAAAATCACATGAACTTGCAAGTGTTTGAGATGGAGTTCACTTGGAGCTTGAAACTAGTTGAAATACTTGAAGTTGGAAATCAAATGAAGAGTGTATGTGTTTGTTTGTGTTGTGAACGACTAGGAGAGGATGAGTAAGGGTATTTATAGTGCCTTAAGTAGGTTAGGAAGGTGTTAAGAAGGTGTAGTGAGGAGGTGCTAAGTTGCATGAGTCATAATCTTACAAGTTAAGTAATCTATGTGTTGCAAGATAAATCAAGACTTAAGTATTAAGGTTGCAAGGTGTATAGATCTTGGACAAGGTTATCACCAAGACACCAAGTGTCATGGTGACTCTTCCTAAAGTCGTTCACCATAGGTCTTGGATTTCTAGATGGTTAAAATTTGGTATTATCTTGTTTACGGAGTCAGTTTTGGTCCCGCTAATTGCTAACTGTAAGTTGTTAAGTCACGAAACTTAAAACCGGGTATCCTAAAAATTTGAAACTTGTAAATATGTTAAATCTTATCAATATACTCTATATAATCATATTGGATGAGTGATAAGTTTTATCGGGTTGCTTAAAGTCGTAAAAACCTAAAACTGGAATTGTTAAATATCTTGTTAAGATATTTACGAAGAGAATTTCAACTTGACTTCTCTTAATGAGATATTTTGAAAGATATTATCTAAATAATATCTAGTTGATGACTAGGTATATGATTAGGCAAGGACATTTCTATATGTATTAGTCAAACGGTGGTGCGGGCATCGGGAGTGAATAGTAAAAGTGAATAGTGAAAATGAATAGTAACCCGAAAATGCGAATTGTTACAATTTTGGTTTAAAATCATTTAACATAGCTTAATAGACAAACCTAGATAAGTAGCTTAGGTTGTATCAGTCATTCTCTTTGAAAATCTCAAACTCAGTTGGTATTAGGAGTGTTTGGATTTGCTGATCTCTGTGATCCATAGTGAGTTTTTGTTGTTGTTTGTTGTTGAAACAAGTCTCAATAGGTTTTAATAGAACATTCAAACCATAAAAATCTGTGGTCTTTTGAGAAAAAAGTCAAAATCTTCTTTTAATCTCATATTTTTGTTCATTGTTAGGATTTTGGATTCCATAATCTTGCATATTAGTTCATTAGTTGTCAAAGTAGCTTTATTCAGTCTCAAAATAGCTTATTAGTACATCTTAAGTAAGTAGGGATCAATCAAATCTCACCAAAGTCAAATAGAGCTCATTTTATAAAAGTCAAAATTGCATAGTTTGGCAGAAATCCAAATTTGGTGAGATTTTTCGTGATCTCATTTCTAATCCAATAGATCTGAGATTGTTGGAGATTAAAGTTTGGAAGCTCAGCTTTTTAGTCCATATTTTATCTTATTTTATAGAATTTTTCTAACTGCTTATTGGTGGTCTCCTTTTGACCTGTTTGTTTAAAACCTCCCCTCCACCAGGGGTAATAGGCTCACAAGCCTGTTTTCACAAGCTTCTATAGCATTCATCTGTGGGCCCTACCCCAAGCCTCTTGGTTTTTTGAGGACCTCAACCAGCTAGCTTATTGGTTCTAGGTTCATCTTGGAAATCTGAGCTTATTTGGTGGGCCCCATTTAGGCCTGCAGTTTACCCCATTTTCCACTGCTTCATCAGCCGGAACACATGCCAAATTTCATAAGCTCATACTGAGCTCATTAGTGGACCCCAGCCTTTGCTTATTGGCTGTTTGAGAAGCTCAATAAGCTGGCTTGTTAGTTCGGTGCTTATTTTGGGCCTTGAAACTTTTGCCCTAGCTTATTTGTAGCCTGCTAGTAGCCTGATTAGGCTTGCATAGTTTGTAGGATTTGGATTTGCTCATTATTTCTTATTAGCTTATTCAGTGTGCTTTTCTTGTTACTTCAGCTTATTCTAAGTATAATTCATTTGTTTCTAGCTTATTTTACCTTGAGTCATAGCTTAATAGCTTGTTAGATAGCTTTTCAAAACCAA
>CM060676.1:147505143-147525143 GCA_030686995.1 Artemisia argyi | reverse complement strand
GAAGAATCAACTAAATACAAATTTACAATAAGCAAAGTATATTATTAGGTTGAAGCGCAATATATATATTTTTTAGTGAAAGAATGATATGATGGGTAGAGTGCTTCATATGGACACACTATTTGGGATGTAAGTCCCTCTTTGCTAGAAAGGAAACAAAAGACTTATGGATTCAAGCCGACTATGATGGAAATGGCGTTCTTGACTATAAAGAATTTTAGCAACGGATATGGAATCCAATATGGAGCTACGATATGGAAAACACAACCGGTGATCAAGACGACAATTTAAATGACACACATGTCACGATAGGCACTGACGTAAAGAATGCAGAGTTATTTCCTACAGAAACCGAAAAGTGCTGGCTGAACCATCTCTTTTAGAAGCATATTCGTGTCGGGCTTCGGTTCTTCGCCGATTGTGCAGGTTTGTGTTTTGACCTTTTGGTACATAACATAAGGAGGTTCACGCCAATACTTAGAGCATGCAATTCAAAATCATTATATTTCGTTTCTTTGATTCTAAAATTGCTTTTATAATCATCTTTGCCTCTTTGGTTGATAACCTTTATTTAATCAAACCCCGTACACTTCACTAATGTGTCTACTTGCTTTTATAATCGTCTTTGCTATTAGCCACAGGTGAAGGAGCAAATAAAGACATGTTATGACATGAAATTAGCTGCTACGAAGTTACTAATAAACCAATTTATGTTTTAAGCGAACAAATAAAAATAAATGGATGAGGTTTAAATAGATTTTGACTATTATCTTCGTCATCATACTTTTTTCAATGGAAAATGCTTGCTGAATGACCTGGTTGTAGCAATCTCCATGACTTCTTTTTTGAAATTGGTATGAGTTTTATATTAAAAACTAAGCCTTTATGCGTGGACTCTTCTAAATCCTTACATTTACATTTTTACAGGTCCACTTACAATTCTGAATGGACATTATATAGATGATGTCCCAACATTACAATTGGACCCGAATTCACAGCATTTGTCTCCTTCAGTAAATCATTCGATTATTTTGTGTAAGTTAGCAAGATTACCGATATTTAAACTCTTTCTTTTTTTATTTTTGTCTTTTTATTTGTTTTTCTTTTGTTTTTTTAAAATTTTTCTCTTTGCTGTGCAAGACCACCTCTGGACTATGTGTAATCCTGTATCCAATGACAGCTTCCAACTTATCCTACTGCTATATTCAATATGGTGAGGGGTTAAACCTTGTGCTATATTTCAAACTTTTAGAAACATACGAGAGTGATGCATCTTCTCAGTTTCAAGAGAGGTTCAAGGTAACTACGACAACACGTCTTTTGTTTATTCTTAAGAAACAGCTTTTCTATACTATGTAGACAAGAGCTTTCCTATACGACAATATGGTAATCAGGTAGTATAGATTGTTGGAATTATTATATCATGACATTCATATAAATAAACCAAGTACATCAAAGTGAGCATAGCGGAAACAATTATAATAAGATCGAATAACATGTAATTAATTAATCAATAATTAAATAGTAAACATACCTTTGTGATTCTAGCCCGAACAAGAATCAAAGCAATCTTCCGGAACCAAGAACCCTAATTAGGGTTTATAAGGATTATAAGAATTACCCCTTACCTTTTTGTAATTCAATCCAAGAATCAAACAATAGTGTGTTTGATTCACGTTCTTGTACACACGTACTACTTCAAGTAAACGCTTATGCAAGTAAGACGAGCACAAAACACTAGAAGAATGACAAATGTCGACTGCCTTAAACTTTAATGGGTATGTCGACTTTTGCTAGAGAAAAGAAGAGAGGAGAAAACACACAAGATTAGGTTTTCAAGTTATGTCAAAAGAATGAAACCTTGTGTGTTTATATAGGGTAGAAATCTTGAGTCAAAAGCTTCACCATACGATATGGGATACACTTCCCAATCGTCCCTACACCCTCAATGGGTTTACGAAACCTTCTTGACATTCAAAGTTTCATCTATCATTCTCCCTTTTCATTCATCTAACAATCATTATCCTTTTCCGTTAAACGTTAACGATCATTACGTGTTTGTATTCTAATAATTAATATAACATTTATATATATAATTATTATTCATTTACTTTTCATACGTAAAGTGTGCAATCCCGTGATCTCAAGTTCGATCCTAACACACGACTATTAATTTATGTTCATAAAACTAACAGCTCCCACTTGGACATATCTTAATAGTGTGATCACATCGGTTAGCGTCTTGCAACACGCCGATGCCTCTAGTACGATCTCGAGTAAGGCTCCTGGAAAAATCTTTTAATGATTTCTCATTATTATTATCCTTTTGTTTCTAATACCATGTTAATAAGGATATGGATTAAAGTCATTCCTTAATTAACCATTCTGTTTCTCGTTGTTTATGATTGATCAAGATTACCAAATCTTCTGAACATATTCAGGGGAGATATTGGGTGCGGCCGCACATGCATCTTACCAACCCTACGAGGGGCCTAGCAGTATTAAACTCCAAAAATAAATTTGAAGGAACAAATTTCTATCTTGACTACAAGCAAAACCCACAAACTTTGTAACACTTTCGAAAACAACCCTTATGACTACCAGTTACGTATAGTGTTAAGTTGTTCCACAAAAATGCACTATATTCATGACACTTATCTTGCATCTCAAGTCTAAGGATAACTTCTCATGATTTACTTAATAACAAAATCCATAAAGTAACATCATGTAGTTGGGATAAGTCCTATATTCGGTATCATTGAATATCATCTGAAATGGCATGACTACGCATCAATATACTTTAAGTATATTATACCAACCTTCAGATTTGTCTTGATTTAATAATATTCCCATATTATTAACTGACAACGGACAATTTAAAATAACATTTATTCATGGATTTAAACATACAAATATAGGATACAATTTATTATAAATTAAACATACCATGTATTTAAATTTATTATAATAATTGTTTAACATCCCTTATCCAAATACTAAATAGATCAATGCATGATAATTCTTGTTGATGAATTATGTCTCAAGTAATGACATTCCTACTTGTTGACAAAACATAAATCATCCAACTTTGATCTATCGGAATTTTAAGAATACTTATTTCAAGAATTCAACTAGTGAAGTTCTTGTATGTGCATACTCAACTATTTTGACAATGCCATATAATATTTCATAAAATGTATGACATCCTTAACCACCAATTTATGATAATAAAACTCCCAAACATTTTAAAGTTTAAAGTATTCTTATTCTTTTAATGTATAATGCAACTATGCTTTTAGTAAGCATAACTAGTAATAGCCAAGGATGAAATTCTTACCATAACTAGTATTGAGTGTCATCTCAATTTTATTAGCATCATTGTATGCAACAACAATATGCTATTAAAACTTTCCGTAAATCATAATATCTATTGTGTAATGTTTGATGCCCTTCAAACTTTCAAGTTTGTTGGCTATGACAATTTTCACAACAATTGAAAAATTGTTCATCTATAGAATTTGGAAGCTGTTCCAGATTTAGGATGTAATTCTATAATCAAACATATTCTTTTTAGAATATTACACAAGTTATCTAATAACTTTTTAATTAGATATTAATATTGCCAAATCATCTTGTAATCAAGCATGATACAACAAAACATGATGTTCATGAAAAATCTTTGAGTCATACTTAAATTTTATTCATGTCATACATATCTATTTAGACTTTCTAAATAATATATCATGATATATTAGATTTATTTACCGCACATGTTTCAACAATAAACATTCATTCCAAGGTTGTATGTCTTATTTCCTAAATCTTACAAATAAAGTTTCATTCCAAATTAAGACTTAACTTTTAACTTATATGGAATGTTACCTTTTATATGTTCTACAACATATATGATTTAAGAAATTAAACATAATACTCCCACTAGCTTTTAGGAATACTTAGAAATTATCTTATTTCAATTATAAATCAAAACATGAATTTAATAATTAAACATAAGAGTAATCTTCTAGATGCATGCATTTATCCATCCATAGATTATTGCACCTTGTACACTTCCAAAGATTTATTTGAATTCATAAACTCCTTTTGATTACTTATCGTCCTCGTTCAAGTAATCACTCAAGAAAGAGTTTTGATATTCCATTGTCAATGACAATCATAATCTTTATATATTTAATGTGTTTAGAATAGAATATTCAATCACAATTAATTGCTTAAGTGTGATTAACAATCATAAAACATATATTAAATACGTGCACAATTTTTGTCCATATGATTTCTATACAAAGATTCAAACCACAATGGTTATCTTATCTTTGAAGAAACTCATCCTCATTTTCTAGTCTAACTATTAAGATAAACCAAGTTTCTAAAATTGATTATCTTTATGGACTACATCTTAATCATTCATAGCATATGTACTTTACCTAATTTCATAATTGGTAATGTATCATAGTGATTATCAGGTTTACAATAATCCTGTAAATCATAGCACTCAGCATATTAATCAAATATCCGGGATATATTACAATTCTCTGAATGACAATTCCATCATTTTGAGATTTAACATTTAACATTTAAATGTCAAACTTTATTATCATGTTGAGATTTAACATTCAAATGTCAAACATCATGATATTTACTAGTGTATTTTAGAAGATTATGTATCTTGTAATTTTATCTTTTAAAGATCAAAACTCCCACTTGCTTTTAGCAATTTAAAGACTATCTTTAAATACTTAGCAAATTAAGCAATAATACAATATTCTCTTTTGGGATATTACAAATACATATTGACAGTTCCTAACTTTACTTTGTTAATAACCTCTTCATAAGCAGTTAAACAAATTTGAAACTTCAATTTAAGACTTAATGTGATTCATCACATTCATCACATTCCATCATATGATAATGTCTTATTAATCTTCTATGTTGGAGTTTTATTAAATATGTCCAAGTCATACTCAACATTCTAACCTTGATAACTTTTGGAAGAAAATAAGTCATAGTTATCTTTAATCAAACAATATATAACAAGAGTTTGATTTTCCTAACTGAACATACCATAAACATTTGATATTTCATTAGTATTAATATTGTAAGACAATCTAACAATATTAAAGATAACCATATTCCTTTTGACTTGTCTATTTACCAACTAATTCATTTTAATGGTATAATAATTTTCAAGCCTATTACATGCCTTATAACACAAGTACTTTTTACAAAGTTACTTCATGTCCATGTTTTACAAGAAAAACATAAACTGTTATAATCCACTATACGTTATAAGTCATTTAACAATTTAATAACTTAATGTATATGTCTTAATTAAAACACACAACAAGATAACGTCTTACTTTATTATAAGTCTTGTAACAATTAAAAGACTTTATGTTTATATCTTTACAATGAAACATAAACATGTTTAACTAAAGTAATTATGAACACCATCTTTTGGTTTCAATAGTAATTTCAAGTTAATATATTACTTCACAATAATGTAAATAACATTATTTCTTCATTTATTTATGTCATTCCAAGAACACATAAATATTCAGATTGAAGTAGCATTAGATTACTTAATTAATTTATGTCATTCCAAGAATTCATAAATCTATAAATTAAAGTAGTATTGTTATCATATTGACACATGCTCTAATAAGTATCTAATTTAGAAACTGCAAATTCTCATAGTTCAATTACATCAGTTGATCTGCTAGTAATGAAAATATGAAATTCACCTTGTTGTTGCAATCTAGTTAAGCTCTCACATAACATAAATTGTAACACCAAGTGTTTCTTGAATTAGCCTAGTATAATTCATATCAGAACATTATTCTAATTTAGAAACTGCAAATTCTCATAGTTCAATTACATCAGTTGATCTGCTAGTAATGAAATATGAAATTCACCTTGTTGTTGCAATCTAGCTAAGCTCTCACATAACATAAATTGTAACACCAAGTGTTTCTAGAATTAATATTAGAACATTATTCTCTTACCATGTAGTCAAGAGAATCCATTAAATCATATCTTTATGAGTTGTTTCTTGCACACATTAAAGATAACATTTCTCCCACTTGTGCATGAAACAACCTCATATAGTTGATAAACAACACGCCATGCATTTGTTTATGTGATCAATATGATTGTGTCATATATTTTAGCATAACAAGTAGATGTAAAACAACAATGTCTAGTAAGGAAACGTACAATACTATCCTTAAAAGTATGAGTGTCTACACTTGGAAAGTAATTATCTTTAGCTACCAAGATGTCAAAGCTTGTAACTCTCACTGAATTAAAGATCATTACACTAATTCCTTATTCAGTGATAAGTACACAATACTCCCACTGAATTAGACAACATTGTAAATGTTTCATATCCAGTAAAAGAAAATAGTGTGCTTTTAACTTTCCTACACCTTTAAATGTCCATACGTAACAATTACTTATGTACTAAAAGTGTATTCTACTACGTAAATGATGGACTATCCACCAAATGCTATTAACTTGAAAATTGGGCATGCAATTTCTTCCTTAATAGGTCTACCATCCTACAATGTATGTAGCACCTTTAAAATATTCAAAACAACTAGTTTGTCTTTAAACATTTTGCAGTAATTAGTCTAGCTTCTAATTATAATAACTCATAAAATGTCATACATAATTTTCTATTAACCAAATATCATATTTGTTACTAAGAATTTGATCACCGAATGAGGATGATAAAATCCCTATGAAAAATACTCGCAATTTTCTTAACTATTAAAAATTTTGCTATGAGTTATATATTAGAATTTAGACATATCTAATATTCCTATTATCCTTTCTCATTCATGAAAAGGAATAGGATTGTGTCTCACTCTTCCTTCATAGAAAGGAGACTTCTTTTGTCTTTTAAGTAAATATTTCTTAATCAAACATTTGTTTGAAAACAGAACTAGATCAATTTACCAAAGCCCAAAATAAGTTTACGGTTTGAACGTTGCATTAATACATTAAAACGAATTACAAAATTCAATTTCAGTATTTTCGATAATTAGATCTTTAAGAAAATAAAATACCCATTGGTAAATATTCATATAAACCATAGTATTTTCTTAAAGCTAGGATCCTAATGGACATAGTACCATTACATCAGTTGATCTGCTAGTAATGATAGTATTCAACAAGGTAATTGTCGAATAATAATTGCCAATATCATGTTGCAATTCCTAGATTTATGGGATTTACAATCACAAAACTTTTGTAATGTAAGCATGTTTGATCCCCATCTTAGTGCCTTGAGTCCAAGATCTCACTTTCTACTCAATTTAAGTCGTCTAACTTAAAAACTGCAAACTCATAAATCCATCACATCAGTTGATCTGCTAGCAATGAATTTATGAAATTTACCTCTCCATTGCAATCTCGCCAAGTTCTCACATGACGTAAATTACAAATTCAAGTGTTCTTAATTAGATGGCATTCGACTTAATTTTATAAGGGTATTAATATTTTGATGTGATCAAAATAATGTATGAAGAAGCATGCATACAACTTCATAACATTGGTTTTACAAAACATTTTTATTACCAATTAGCTAAGAGTAAAATAACAAAGTTTTGATTGAGGTATCGGGTTCACCAATTAAAGAATAACCATCAATTATCGTCCACTATATCGTACTTTTGCATAAGCCCGAAAGCTTAGTATTTCGGATAATCATTGTGGAATTGTGGATTATTCACCCTTAAGATGACAATGTACATGTAATGGTTGTTCGGTAAGTCTAATTTACACGCAAACGAGCGTTAAGACAGAATGTTGTCTCTCTAAGGCCACAATTTAATGCGTTGCCATCCTTATACCCATCTTATAGTGTGTAAACTTCGGTCGAGCCTATTTAACCATTACGTACAAAAACATCAATCAACCAATCTTTTAAAATTTAAACTCTTAAAAACCAAAACAATTTCGCCATTATTTAGTCCGTATTATTTTTCTATTCAAAAATTACCATTTTCGTTTATAAACATGTCTAACACAATTAATAAACAAAAACAAGTAATGTACAATAAAAAATAAAACAACTAAATAAACAAATATACATAATCATAACAATTAAATATGTATAAAACATGTAGCCACATGCAAATCTTATTCAATAGTCCTATTAATAATCAATCTAGGTGTATTACGTATTAATTCAATTAGGGCTTTCTTCTTCTTGGAAAAAGAGCCACATACATCGATAAATCGATTGCGTAAGCCAAAATTAAATAAATACCACATAGCACATAATTGATTACTTAATATTGGAGTCTTCCCCAATTCGACATCTATTAATAAATTTACATGTTTCGATATAACTTAACCATTAATTCATATAAACAATTTAAACAATTTAAATTATAACACAATATAAAAATCCATGCAAATATGAACTTTTTCATGGATTTAGCTTAACAATTAACATATTGCACCAAGATCGTTTACTAAAACGCATAACAATTACATGACATCCTAGGGTTTCTAATCATATTAAAAAATTAAAAACCATAAACCCTAAAACCCTATTAAGGTCAATCGACCCATAATAAATATTAGGGTTAGGAATCTAACAAATAAACCCTAAAAACATGTAACTAAACGAATCAAGATCTAATTTTTATGCGTTTCGATAATTAATTACACATTATAACGGCTCTAGATGCCACTGTTGGAATTATTATATCATGACATTCATATAAATAAACCAAGTACATCAAAGTGAGCATAGCGGAAGCAATTATAATAAGATCGAATAACATGTAATTAATTAATCAATAATTAAATAGTAAACATACCTTTGTGATTCTAGCCCGAACAAGAATCAAAGCAATCTTCCGGAACCAAGAACCCTAATTAGGGTTTATAAGGATTATAAGAATTACCCCTTACCTTTTTGTAATTCAATCCAAGAATCAAACAATAGTGTGTTTGATTCACGTTCTTGTACACACGTACTACTTCAAGTAAACACTTATGCAAGTAAGACGAGCACAAAACACTAGAAGAATAACAAATGTCGACTGCCTTAAACTTTAATGGGTATGTCGACTTTTGCTAGAGAAAAGAGGAGAGGAGAAAACACACAAGATTAGGTTTTCAAGTTATGTCAAAAGAATGAAACCTTGTGTGTTTATATAGGGTAGAAATCTTGAGTCAAAAGCTTCACCAAGCGATGTGGGATACACTTCCCAATCGTCCCTACACCCTCAATGGGTTTACGAAACCTTCTTGACATTCAAAGTTTCATCTATCATTATCCCTTTTCATTCATCTAACAATCGTTATCCTTTTCCGTTAAACGTTAACGATCATTACGTGTTTGTATTCTAATAATTAATATAACATTTATATATATAATTATTACTCATTTACTTTTTATACGTAAAGTGTGCAATCCCGCGATCTCAAGTTCGATCCTAACACACGACTATTAATTTATGTTCATAAAACTAACATAGATTTATTAGCATTAGCTGAAATTTTGGAATTTCTTATTGCACAAATCGAGAATTCAGTCTATGTGGCATGTTGAAGTTGCCATGGCGTGTTGCTTGCTATTTTGATAAATTTGGCGAATTCACTTTTCACAATGCACTTGCGAGCTAAGTACTGGTCTGTATGATTTTCTTTAATATGTTCATGTATTGTATCTTTGAGTATGTAAGTAGTAACATTTTCATTCGTGTGTTACAGGAATGCATGTTTCAAACTTGAAGAATATCACACTGCCAAACTAGCCTTTGTGGCTGGCTATACGTTAGCTCTAGAAGATACAAGATTCATAGATTGGATTGAAAAGTGCGATTAGTGCATTGCAGGTAACTAAATATGCACAGAAATGTTATTAACATTGTAATTTGATAGTTATATACAGAAGGGGAGCACATGGGTTTAACATTTGTCGGTTTTGTAATAGTTGAGGTGTATATTCTTTGTATTTTTTTCTCCATCAAACGAATTAATGTCTCTTCAGGTAGGTCATTTTATATTGTTAAAATACTAGAGGTGACAATTTTGACCCGCTTACTTACAAGTTACAAATGGGCTGATAATGGTTATGCTCTATTTCCAATGGGTCATATGGGTATAGTAAGAAAAAGCATAGTATCTGTCTAAAGTTTACCAATCTGTATTTTTAATGCAGATTTTATTCGATATATATGATTTGCAGTTATATGTGACATGAGTTGTTCATAAAAAAAGTTATGAAGTATGCAGATGAATGCATTTCGGGTCAACCCAAACTACATACCAAAACTTACCCATTTGTACTAGAACATGTAGTGTATAGCTTAGAATACACTCAGCTGCTATTGTGGAGTTATGTTTCCCTGTAATATATTTTTGTGGGTTATTTTTATCTTAGGACACTTATCACTTTTAAAAACATATGTTTTGCCGAGAGATTTGATGATTCGAACCATGGTCTGAATGGTGTGTTTAACCGTGTATGTTTTTCAGGAAAAAGATGAAAAACTTGATGGTGACGCAACTCCTTAACAAAATTTTCAGCGATATATGTGAGTCAAGGACTTTAAAAGCGTCAAATGGGAGCAAACTGTTCAAAAGTCAATTTCAGTGTATTGAAAGGCTTACGAACTTTTAAATCTCTTGATTCACACAAATCAAATTACATGGACTTTATAATTACATGGACTTTATAGTGCACTGTTTTTCGATGACTTGATAAAGGAAGATGAGAGGGCGAAAAAAAGAGTAACTGACATGACTATTGGTTATGTGAAGGAATAGTTGTAAAAGTGGATCAAGTTATATGCAAAGTTGGTTACTCATGGGTTGTGATCATATCAGATTGTCTTTTAGGCTGATAAGCCTCATCAAACACTTCCAATAACCTTGGAATTCCATGATCTCAAGCAGCTCAAGGTTAGTTTATCTGATAGGTAAAATTATGAGCTTTTGATTCAATTTTTCTAATGGACTAGAATTTGAATACACAACTCCCAAACTAAGTATAACCTGTTTATCTCACACTTGCTTATAGTCATATACTGACTCATGTAGAGATACGCAGTTTGAAATCGTGATCCCAAACACTGTTTAATGAAAAGACAATAAGCAGGTGTTATTTTAATAAGCTATCCCAAAACAAACAATATTCAAGGTCTACATGTACGCCGTAACCTAACACTGCTTAGCTTATTCTTCTTTAGTTGAATGTGTTATACTTTATAGTTCAGTTGCACTTTTATTGAATTCACGAGTGTAGCAAACATAGATATAATAGTCTTAGTTTGTTCTTTATTTTATTATAACAAGAAAAAAATAGATGATATCCCAGAAGAAAGGATACACCGTTTATTGAACTTTCTCAATCCCAGGTCTTTTTCATTAAAGTTTGTTATGTTTCAACAATACCTTTTTAAGCACTGCTTGGTATAAAGTCATTTAATGTGTTGAAAATACTTTCTATTTATTGATTTTGGCCTGGGAATATTTCAGACTTATTTCGAGAGCTTGGGAAGTAGGGGGCACAAGGTATGATAATCCAAAGTTGGCAAAGCAAAGTGTGTCTAGCTTGTTTTTTGGTAAAGTTGATTCAAAGTTGCTTGAATTTTGGCACTTTAGAACAAATGAAGGTAATTTGACCAGACTTGAACATAATTACATTGGAGTTTTCTTATTAGGAAGGGACAATACTCCTATTTTAGTTAGCTTTCGGAAGCATTTCATTGTTGATATATTGTGCATGATATTGGCAATAATAACAGGCCATTGGGAATGATGCCTCATGGACATAGTATAATTTTTTTCTTGACAAGTCTATAGTCTATATACATCACTATTAATCTAAGCCTATCTTATAGATAATGCAATTTTCTATTTCAGGCCTACGCCACAGACAAAGGGCGCTGCTCTTCACCTGGAGTAAGTAAGCAAGCACTAAGATCACCCACCTATTATACTGAAACTATTATTTAAAAATCTTGATTCGGGCATTTGTTTATAAATATTTCAGGTGAGGGTTTATACAGCCAAACACATAGTTAATGGATATGAAAGGTGTCTCACTGAACTAGGGAGTGGAACCATCATAATTTGACCGCTGATTTAGGAATTCTATGCGTAAGTCGTTACTGGTTTGGTTTGTGGTTTCAACTTTAAACCTATGGTTTGCACTGAACCAAACATTATTGCTTATAGACATATACATATTTTCTTATTGTTTAGTGATTTTCTTTTTCAAATGTTATGCATTGAGGTGGTTCTGGACAAGTTCAAAAAAAAAATGTTTTAATGGATGTGAGCTAAGGTTTGCCTACTGACACTCTTTATTAATGTCACAAATGGTTAAAACCGGTGAACTAAATGGTCGGCTTGGCCTATTTTGTTTCGTAAAAAAGTTGGCCGGTTTGTTGCGGTGAAATACAAGCAAATAAAGTGTGATTTCAATCAAAGAAATTTACCAGTAGCCAAGAGGCTAAAACAGGATTTAGTTAAATATTGGATGATGGCCTATACCTTGCATCCACAGTTTGTGATTGGAAGGTCTGCACCCTGTTCAGCTTCAGGGGCATTTTGTCTTTTTAACATATTGATCTTAGGTAGAGCCATACTCAGAACCCGCCTTATGCCTTGGTGTATGGTATATTGCAAATGTGATTCTGATTACATGTGGTCGACTACGCTCATATTCATTAGTCCAATGGTTGCAGTTGGGATAGGCACAACTTCCCTAGCTTTTAGATGGTTCAAAACTACAAATTTTAGGTGTCCCACAAAAGACATACACCAATTTAGACGGGATGAAGATATGTCATGATAAAAAGACATACACCAATTTGGTTGGCTTGAGGATCGAGTTGAGTGAAAAAACATGGAAGTACTTGGGCTTTAACTCTATAGTTTAAACTAATTTGTTTACTCTTTAAAACAAAAATGTTTGTTTGGTTGCAGGACTTTATTGTACGTACCAAGATACATCACCTGAATATGCAATCACACTTTTGGTATGTTCATTGTACTATGACTCTTGACTAAATTTAATATCAACCTACATGTGACTTACATTAAATCCCATGTGGGATTTGACTTACACGACTTCATATAAACCTACATTTTTACATGTGACTTAAACTACCATTAAATTCCAGTTTTTAAGCAAATCCAAACACCCCGTTAAACAACCAAATCACCCCTTTAAACTGTTATTTGGCAGCAATCCCAAACATCCCTTAAAACTTCACATTTTGGATTTGTATGTCACTTGAAGTGGATTGAAAAACTCAGCATTTATATTGCATACTTTTAGTAAGGATATTCAAGTCTGTATGAATTTTCAGTATCTAAGTAAGTCACATAATATGATTTCCCTTTGCTCTTTTCTTTCACTTTTGTCGTTGTCTTCCAATTCAAATACCCCCATTAAGCATAAACAATGTGTTAATGTATCTTAAATTGATTTGCAGAATCTGGATTATCAAATGACGTTGAAGGTGCATCCAACAGAACTATAATGGGAATGAGTATTTTAACAGTATCAATAGTCATAATCTAAGATTGATGGTTTGTCTTTCTCCATCATGGAATTTATTTAGTCCTTTGCTATGGATATTTATAATTTTTAATAATTTGCAGCTAAAAAGAACTATGGAGCCGTTGTTGCACTCTCGCTACCTGTTATTTCGGTGTGTTTTACCTTTATACTTTTTGCATCCTTCTATTGATCCAACACAATGCACGTAAGCTCCTTCTGCTGCAAACGTGTCCTTAAAAATTGTTCTTTATATTTACTTATTATTATCATGGTTGTGATATCTTTGGACCATCGGGAATGTAACAATACATGTAAGCCGCTTTCCACTTCTTTTTTTTTTTTCGTTAATATTTGTAACTGTTTGAACTTATCATCTGGATGACCCGACGTTAACTTGATACTCTTATACAACAACTTCAGAAGCTGCTTGCTTTTGAATTTTACAAAATACTAATATCGTACACATACATTCAAAATCCATCATGATATCATATTTTAATTATGAATCTGAGTTTAGCATACGTTGCTCTTTTTCCTGAATGAAAATAACTTTGTTTTTGATGCATCGTGTTTTCTTTCAGAAGTACTGTATAGGCTCGCCACCACATGAAGCTTCAAGTAAACCCGACCCTCACTCAACCATGCCTTTGGTGACTCAAGCAAACCTGTCGTTGGTTCAGCGTCAACAAAAACAAATGGCTGCAATCTTTAGACCAACCAATGAACCTATTCCATGCATGTCATCTAATATTAGTACTGTTGATACAAGGTATGTATTATTGCTTGTGAAGTCGTTTAAAGCATAAACCGTTCCAAAAAATTCATATTATGTTCCCTTTTTTCCTTTAATAAATAAATTGAGTTATGTCTTCTTAAAGTAAGTCATCTTAAACGCACATTAGTTGCTAAGTATTGCCCAATAATGTCGGCTCTGTTACTTGTCATTCCCAGGCTCTAGATGAATCAATTGAAGTAAACAACACGGTGTCTTTTCTTATTTTGACAGGATATGGTTCAAAAAATATACATGAGTTATCATGTATGAAGAAATCTACCTGATTATGCTGTTGTTATTGATCGACTACGGTTAGCATCAATGTAACTTATGAAATAAACCATTCACAAAAAAATGTACTTTCACTTATTTGTTACATTGTTAATCTCGATTACTATATTTTTGTTTATTTTTTATTTTTATCTACTACTACAAAATGAAGTTAAAGCAACACCGCTAAAGTGTTGTATTATGTGTTTAAAATGTTGCATTATGCTTAATGTGACACTTTACCAAGTGCTACGTTATGTAACGTCGCCTTAGGTATAAGTGACACTTTTCATTGGAATATGCAACATTTTTCAAATGTGTTGCCTGTGTTTAGCAAATGTGATACACTAAAGTGCAACATTGTTTACACTCAAATACAACACTTTTAATTATTTATTGCAACACTTATACAATCAACTGCAACACTCATTACATTGAAATGCAACACATTTTATATCCAAGTGCAACACTTTTTACATAAAAGGCGACACTTTCTATACTTAAGTGCAACACTTTTCAAAATCAAATACAACATTTTTCACACAACCACAACACTTTTTTATTCAAAGTGCAACACTTTCTCGTTTATTGAGATGAGGTATGCATCACTTTATCATGTGAAGTGCAACACTTGTTTTAACCTTTTTTGTTTGATGCAAATTAAAGCAATGCTATAAAGATGATAATTATATCATACACATTTTAGAAAAAGAAATCAAATACATTAATATCTCATGTCCAAAGTAGATTACATCGTATTCTGTCTTGACAAATTTGGCCAAATGTAAGATTACGAACATAAAATATCTAGATGACAATTTGCAAAGAAAAAAGTTATTAAACAGCAATCCTAGAAATCTTGATTTTCATCTTTGCTAATCTCCTCCACTTGCGGCTTGAAGTACTACAAAAGAATGCCGCCTGGCACAAATGAAAATGATAGAGAATACGGTTAGGTTACATGTGTTATCTATATTAAGATACAAAGACGACTAACATGAAGATACTAACAGTTGGTGCATAAAAGAGATCACTTATTACAAAACTAGATCCATAAGCTGATCACTATTATATAACTATATTGTTGACTAGCTGATCAACAATAAATTACTCAGAATTAGTTGATTGTCTCATTATTTTTCTTGTATAGTTCATATAGTGATAATCATTTGGTTATTCTAAAGCTCATTAGTGTGCGTTTACAACCCAAAATACAACTCAAGTGGCTAGGGAACACTCATGTTAAAGACCCAATGCACTAAAATAGCAGCAATAGGTAGGACATATATAACTGTAGCTACAACATCAAATAAATAAACACCAATAAGCAGGCAACATATATTGTAATGGACTAGGGAAAACGTCCCAATGCATATTGCACTGAACTGGTATGGGCTTTTAAATTACTCGTATTACTTAAAAATTTAAATATTGATTTTTGGGTCTTGTCGGGTTGACCCGATAACATTAATTATCTAATCCTAACCCGACCCGATAACATTGTTAGGTCATCGAGTTCGGGTCAAAAACCCGACAATTTATTTTAACCAGATTTAATCCCACTCGATAAGCTTTATCGGGTTCGGGTCGGGTCAGCCCGACCCTACTGACACCCACATTTGCAGCTGGCACTGTATCTCAAGCTGAATACATAAAAGAACTTACTTTAACCGAATTTTTAGAGGTTCCCATAGCCACTATTTGGTCACTAAATAAATTGGAGCATGTATTGGTTAAAATGGGTCGGTTTGTCATGTAAGGTTTTCTTTAGTCCTGTAATTTGTTTGGAGCATGTTTAGTATCAAACTAGAATAAGAGGGATGAAACGTACCTTCAACTGAACGTAGACGCTAGCTCACGCTAAAAACTTTTTAACAACTCCAGGAGGTAACTTTTCTAAAAGCATTTTGATTGCATCTTCAACTAATTTGTCACGTTGGTCGTCAATTTCCTTACGCATTTCTTTACGCATTTACATCTATATTCATGAAGAATAATTATGAAATGAAGTTTATAAAGGCTGAAAATTGATATATGAAATTTTATATTCATAAGAAACTTGTACAAACAACTCCTTATTCAAATTCACTCAACAATAAGGTCAACTGATAGGTACTAAATGAAATACAGTGGTTGTTATCACGCGTAAACCATGTATTTTAATTTTAATGTGTCACAATAAATAAAATAAATTTAATAACAACACATGTACCATGAGATCGAAAGTCATCCTCTATGTCTTCATTCTCATCATCTTCACTGCTTACCTCATCCCTCTCTCTTTCATTCACATCTATATGCATAGAAGATTGATTATGAAAGAAAAAAAAGGTTTAAATATTCCCTATTATCTTGCTATATAATATTTTATTTAAAGTTTGTGGTTGACATGTCAAATACGTACCTTGAGATCTTACGTCATCCTCATCCTCTTCATCCATGAGAAAAAGTTTTTTCTTGATCCACTAGAGATGCTTCTTGTTGCAGAATTAGGCTTAGCTGCATTCTAACCCGAATGCCTTTGTGACCCTTTCTTATTTAATACAAGTTTACCCATGGTGACTTTTGCTCTTGATTGATTCTTGTTTGCTGCATTTCTATCAATAAATTGTCCAGTTCGCTCATTAACTTCTTTACATTGTTGTAACCTACTCTTTTTTGCTGCACCAGAATCAACAAAAGTTTCCAGTCCATTACAACCTTCCTCGGATGGTAACACACGAGAGACATTTGGTGCAACACTGCGGTGGTTTGTTAAGTTAGCATATTTGTTTGTGGACAAAGGTGCAATATACTGTGTATGATGTTGCTGTAACAAGTGAAATTTCGATAAGAGAAACATTGTATACAAATAAAAAAAAATTGTAACTCTTGTCATATTGCAGGTACTTATTGGAGCCTAATTAGAATAGGTCATTTAGAGCTTAGCATGGGAATGAGGTCTAATTTTTTCCATTACCATGCTTGTGATCACCCTGCAGTGGTCACAATGAGTGTTTGGGTGGGGTTTCATCATGGGTGGACAGGTCCATTACATGTGTATAAGCATCATTTTTATGCTCAACATTCAGGCTACGATTCAGGATCTTTTGATTTTGGTTCTGTTTTAATCAGCCTGAATATTGGTCATTATAATGATTCTGGATATGGTTTTTGGGAGTGCAATACTATCTACATTATTGATAAAGGTTTCAGGATGGTTTGGAATTTTGGATTGTCATTTGGTATTCAGATTATATACTTCCAGTGGGTATTTTGGGTTCAGGTTATATTAAGTTTTCAGTGAGTATTGATTCAGTATATAGGAATGGTTCTGTGTCATCTAAGTGGTCTGTTTGCAGAATTAGATTAGTGATCTCAAAGTGTTCTGTTCAGCTCAAGGTTATTTCAGATGACGTTTGTTCTTTAATGGGCATTAATGCAGATGGAAGTAAAGCTTCAGGAATCAGGATGCGCTTTGGATTTAGTTTGCAGATATAGTTATGTGGTCTCAAGTTATTCAGTTCAGCTTCAAACTCAGGCAACCTTCTAGGAAAATACATCCAGTCTCTATCGTCCCCCATGTATCAATGTCCTGAACAAAACAAATGGTTTGTTTACACTAAAAGTTACCTAAATAATTAGCTACTTGAGTCTCGGGTCGCTTAGAGGTTCATTGCAAGCTACTTCAGGGGTGCATGGTCTACCATGACGACTAATACCAAATACGCCTATATAACTTAGAGGTTCATTATATAGTGGCAGCCTGTGAGAATATGATTAGTATAACTGGTGTGAGGCCTGGAGATATATTGAAAACCTCAAATGGAAAGATAATTGAAGTAAACAACACTGATGCCGAAGGCAAACTAAACGTCTAACAATTACTCGTACTTGATCATGTAATTTTATTTGTTCAGTAGTTTTATTGCTTGATGTTAAATCAGTTAAGAGATCAGATACAAAGTACAAAGAACAATAATCAACTGAATTTAACGAAACGAAATGAAAAGTAGAGTGGTTGGATACTAATTTATGGCATACAATAGCATCTGAGTATCACAAAAAAACACAAAAAGGACATTGTTGGATTCATATTAGCAATAGAAAATTGAAAATAGGATATCAACTAAAAGTCAATCCTAATATTGATACAAGAATAAAACTAACAGATCCTTGGTGAAACCAAAAATTTTAAGTCACAGGGTAACGGTCTAATAATCGACTCACACAAACCCCAAACAAAATCTACATAATAAAACTAAATCTCCTAGCTTTTGCCCAAAGTGAACAAAATAATACCCAACATAAGATCACAAATAATGGATGATATTCTATGGTTTTACCATTGATTCTGACAGGGATGTGGCTCCACAACGAGAGTAGCTAATCTGATAGAAATGTAGGGGCGATTGGGTTTATAGTAAATGAAAAGGAGGGGCGATTGGGTTTATAGTAAATGAAAAGGAGGCTCGATTGGCAGTTCAAGAATTCATGGCTGAAGGTAGTTTAGAGTCTGCAATCGCTTTGGAGAAGAATGGTCGTCAAATAACAGTTTAACGGTTATTCCTTGGTATTTATACTTACTTTTATGCAATATTTTCAAACCCGGGTCGACCCGGTCGGTTCAACCGGTTGGACCGGTGCCCGACCACAAAGCCGGGTCAAAAAACCCGGGTTTCTAAAACCGGGTTAACCGGTTAGACCCGCCGGGTTTTGCGTGACCCGGGTCAACCCGGGTCTTGAAACCTAGTCGGGTTTGGTTTTTTTCAATTTTTTTTTATAAAAACCGGGGTGGCGGTCTAACCGGTTGACCTGGTCGAAAAAATAAAAAAATATTTAAAACGAAAACCGGGTGGAACCGGTGCCCGGTGGCTTGACCAGGTCGATTAAAAAGCCGGTTTTTAAAACATTTCTTTTATGTATCATGGCCGGGCTTTATTATTTGTTTACATTAACAATTAAAATCAAATTTCTAAAAGGTGCGTTGGGTATGCTAACCGAAATCACTATAAGTATACATGATATTAAGGATATCAATTTCATTGTTGTTGTTTGATATAAATTTTAGTGTAAAGGTATTAAGTTAAAAAAGTGTCGTAATAAACCAGTTAGTGATAAAAAAAATAGTGGTAGAAAATAAAAATACATGAGCCTCACGAGAATAGTTGAGAAAAGTAGTCTGTTCATAGTGTATGGATCAATTATTGACGATGTCATTCCCTACTATAAAATTTACAACGTGTGATTGATTGATTCTTATATCCTTGAAACAAACGGCTCCTAAAACTATAATGATTCAAGTGGAACTATGTTGTTTACCACTAAATATCGAGAATATGTAATAATTAAGTTCGGCCCATATCCAAGAAAGGTTGGCTTACTAATAAAGGTCTAGTATCCTTAAGTGACATCCCAAATTCA